>QEPC01009851.1:24333-34469 GCA_003113815.1 Sphenodon punctatus | reverse complement strand
GGGGGGGGGGGGGGGCTCTCCTTCGCTGGGTTTCCAAACAGAGGCCGGACGGCGTCTGTCGGGGATGCTGTCGCGGTGGATTTCCTGCACGGAGCAGGGGGTTGGACTACATGGCCTCTGAGGTCCCCTCCGACTCTAAGATTCTATTATTTAGTTGCTCGTCGAAATCCCAGTGCTCCGTTCGTCCCGGGACAAACCGAGCACCGAGATTTCTTTGCCGAGTTCTCAGCAAGGGAGAAATTTTTTAAAAATACTGCACGTGTGCAAATGACTGCCGGCCTGTTTCCCACATGCACAAAATGTCCACCACCCTTAACCAAAATGGCTGCAACGTCCCACCGCCTCACAGGGACGGGTCACCGGGAGCACATAACACCGGTGCTCCCGTCTCTGCACTGGCTGCCTATTGCCTTCCGGGTCCGACTCAAGGTGTTGGTTATTACCTTGAAAGCCCTATATGGCTTGGGCTCCACTTACCTGTGGGACCGCCTCATCCTTCATCTCCTGGATCGGCCCCTGCCATTGGCTGGGGACGCCTGCTTGGAGGCCTCCCGGGTTTCCTGGGTGGCCGCGTTCGAGCAGGCCTTCTCGGTTTTACGGAACTCCCTCCCGGTGGAGATTGGCCTCTCTCCGGATCTCCCCAACGTCCTCGGACAATGCAAGACCGGGCTGTTTTGCCAGGCGTTCGGTGAGGGAGATGGGGAGTGGGTGGGGCTTTTTGTTTCTGGTTTAAGGGTAACGGTGGTTGTTTTTTATCGGGCCCCTTTGATTGTGGATTTTAATTGTGATATTTGATTATGGTTTTTTTATTTTTATACTTGATGTTTTTATATACGATGTGCACCGTACAGCGGTGACATTGGGCAGGAGGGGGCGGTATAGAAATATTATAAATAAATAAATGAAATGAAATTTTGGATAAGGGTGGTGGCCATTTTGCACATACACAGTAATGGTTTATTATTTTATTTCCTCACAGAGAAATCACGCCAGGGATGAGTTCTCAGCGTAGAACTCGAGCCTGGTTCTCGATTTCTCGATGAGAACGTGTGGGCAGCAATTTGGCATTCGTTTCATCCCCAGTTTTTACTCCTAAAGTGTTTGCACAAACAGAGCGCTAAACCAGCGTTTATTCAGGATTGGGAAGAGAAGCAGATAGTCCGGAAAAATCAGGAGTAACTACCTACTGCTCTTTGGTTTGTGTTTCCAAGAAAGTGTTTGCGGGAATGCTGATCAGCGTGAGGGTGGCAGCCACGGTTCTGTGATCATCGCGTCTCAGCTGGGGAGCGGGGGTCCCACCTGTAGGCCTTGTCCTCCTCTCTTTTAAGAAAGGCCTTGGTACCTTTGCCCATTGCTCAGTCGCTCATGGGGGGAGAAATCCCACTCAGTAAGAGATTGCTAGATGCAATATCCATTCACCACAAGTGGAGTCTCCCCATTCCAAGGACACCGTCTTTCTTGTGTTTGCCACACGACTCCCTCTCCCGATGGATGCACTGGCTTGGATTGCATCTAGCGGCAAGCCGCCCGGGTCGTGCAGAGTGCAGCGGTGAGGAAACACCAAAGAGGAAATGCAAAACATCTGTGCAGCTGCCGGGGCAGGGGGCTCTCCAGTCAGGGACTGGATTCCGATGGCCCCTGATCACCGCAAGAGCTTGGAGACGGATTGCTTCGGAGACCGGGGTGATTATATCGTTGGCCCCCCTGCGTGGAATTTCACTCGGCAATTTGTTTTTCATCTAATAAGGGGGTTTGGGCAGGAGGGGGACCCTTCAGGGAGATATCCAGGCTTGATTTAAAGGTACTCCGCAATGGAGGGTTTCCCACATCCTTTGGAAAGCTGCCAGGGGTTATTGTCCTGAGTCTAATTTTATAAAAAACAAAACACTCTTAATTCCAGTTTGAACTTTGTTTGCTTCAGCTCCCGGCCCTTGGCTCTTGGCTTCATGCCTCTTTCATTCACAACACCACCCCCCACCCCGCAAATTCTTAATCTGGGTTAATCTCGCAAAGCTTGCTCTAGGATAATTCACCGCTAAAATCAGGACTTTGCAAGCCGGCGCTGAGCAGCCAGCGGCGGAGAACGAGGGATCGTCGAGGGGCAAAGGAAGGGGCAGGGGTTTCATGCGGACGCGCACAGGGTGGATGTGGGGCCACTGGCTACTCGAAAAGAGCTGTGTGTGAACGCGTTCCTGGCTAAGACGAAGGCCTCGTTCCGAGGAACAATGGATTTGCGCGAATGCTAAACCGACAGGATTCGGAAGCAGGGAAGAGGACGAACGCCCGCGGTTGGCAGCTCAGTCAGTTTGACTCCAGGGTGGGGAAACGTAATTGCAGAATGTCAGAGTTGGATGGGACTTCGAGGGTCATCTAGTCCAGCCCCTCTGCTTGGACGCAGAGTGACGACAGCAGCAGCATCCCCGAGAGGTGCCTGCCCGGCCTTTTCTTGAAAGCCTCCAGCGACGGAGAGAACTTACAGCCGCCCTCGGCAGCTTGTCCCTTTGCTGCCCGGCTCGGACGGTGAGGAAGTTTCCCCTGATAATTAACTGAAATCGTCCTTCCTGTAACTTGAGCCCATTCTTCCTACGCCTGCCCCTGCCCTCTGTAGCCGCGCCGCAGAGTCGTTTTCCATCTTCTTGGTGGAGGCACTTTAGGAATTTTGAAGACTCCAGTCGTGTCACCCCTCAGCCTTCTATTCAGTCGACTAAACACACCCAGTTTCTTCAACCTTTCCTTATAAGACTTGCTTTCCAGACCCTTTATCGATCTTTGTGGCCTCCTCTGAACCTGCTCCAATTTGTCAATGTCCTTCTTAAACGAAGGCCCCCAGAACTGGACCCAACACTAGGGTAAGATCTGACCAGAGTGGAATTATTACTTCTGCTGACTTTGAAACAATGCTTTTCTTAACGCGGCCTATAATTGCATTAGCCTTTTTTGCAGACGAATCCTATTACTGACCCATGTTCCGTTTGTGATCAGCCACAATCCCTTGATCCTTCTCACACGTCCTGCTGCCGAGCCAGGGATTACTCCGTCTTCTGCTTGTGCATTAGGTTTGGCTTCCCCAAATGCAGAACTATTTCAGCCTAGATTTCCAATCGATCATCCTGCCAAGGGCTGGATCCATGCCCCCACAGAGTTCTGCAGGCCAGGGCTGACCCGTGGCTGGCAGGCAGTGTGAGCACGGTGGGCTGCAGTGCGCATGGGTGGGGTGGAGAGCTGGTGGACGGCTGCAAGCAGGGGGTGTAGCTACTAGGGCTGCCACCGAGGTCTATTTTTCCAGGCCACTTATGAAACATACATGTTGCAGGGCCTGCATTGCTACCTATGGCACCAGCGCGGGCCCTGTGGCATGCATGTTTCATAAGTGGCCTAGAAAAATAGACAACCCTAGTAGTAGCTAGGTTGGATTGGGCCCTGGTGCAGTCCAGAAAAGGGAATGATCCGACCCCTCATTCCTCTTGGGAGCTGCACCAGGGCACTCGGACACAGAGACAGGAGGGACATTTGTCCCCGGGGTCCAAGCTGGGGGCAGGGGCACAAGTCCTGTCCCGTTGTGACGCGGTTGGGCAGAGACTGAGCCGAGCGGAGGTGAAAGCGCCTGCAGTGCACGGTCCCCATAGGACCCGCCCAGCAGGTGGCCGTCCACTTGCGCGTTCCGTCCGTTACCCTTGTCCCTAGGATGAAGGTGCGCAGGAGGGTGCTCTCGGTTGTAGAACTCCCTCCTCCCCCGAGGAGGCTCGTTTGGGCCCGAGCCAGAGCATCTTCCAGAGGCGGCACAAAACCTTTTTATTTGTAAAGGCATTTGGTGGGTGGGGATAGGGATCGGATGGGTTTGTGGGTCGGGCTGGGAGGATGGTGGGAGTTTTGATGGGGAGGTCTTTATTATTTGATCGTGAGCCACCCTGAGCCTTGGTGGGAAGGGCAGTGGAAATAAATAGAAATAAATACTGGGTTAGACCAATGGTCTATCAAACCCAGCATCCTGTCTCTGACAGTGTCCAATCTCGGTCACTTGGGAGAAGTCCCCAACAGGTCACAATGGGGCGAGCCATTCCCTGTTGTTCACACCCAGCTCCCGACTGTCTGAGATTACCCCCCCCCTCCCCAATCTACTTGGNCAGTGTCCAATCTCGGTCACTTGGGAGAAGTCCCCAACAGGTCACAATGGGGCGAGCCATTCCCTGTTGTTCACACCCAGCTCCCGACTGTCTGAAGATTTCCCCCCCCCTCCCCAATCTACTTGGCTAGTAGCCATTAATGGACCTACCCTCCAAGAACTAATCCAAGCCTTGTTTAAACCCAGCTCTGCTACTGGCCTTGCCCACCTCCTCTGGAAACAAATTCCATAAGTTAATGGTGCAGCGAGTGAAGGAATACTTTCTTGCATTTGTTTTAAATCTGCTGCCAGTGGCGTGTCCCCTAGTTCTAGTACTATCGGAGAGGGTAAATAACCGCTCCCTATTAACTGGTTCCACACCGCTCAGTACAATTAGCGCAAGAAAGGGGTCTCCTCTGTTGCTGGGAAGCTCCCACAGCGTATCCCTGTAGGAGAGAGTTTGCCCCTAAAAGGGGAGTTACTCTAACATGGATTGTACACCTCCTGGCTGTATATAGGATGCTGTCGCTTAGCAGCCTACCTGTGCCTTATCTTAGGGCACTTTCAGACAGACATTTCATTAGGAATTAAAGCCTTAATTCCTTTTGTACCACTGCAAATCAGAGATTATTATCTAGTGATAGGAAAAACATCCGCTGTTATAAACCCTTACTTGCTAGACTTTATGATACGCGGATGTTAAATTAATCATAGATAATGTCCGTCTGAACGACTAGCTAGGATTAGTCAACTAATCCTAGATTAGCACCACAGAGCCTTGCGTCAAGACCTGACATCCTCTCTAGGAGTTTCTGCCTCTATGGTATCTAGTATGGGTGGGACTGTCGGTATTGGAGTAATCCGATAATACAGATACTTGCTGGTATCGGAATATCGGATTTTTAACATTGCCGGACCGGATTTTTTTACATCGACGCCATTTAGCAATGGCTGCCATGTAAAAAAAAACGGTAAAATCGGCAATGTTAAAAATCCGATATTCCAATACTAGTAAATCCAATATCGGGAGATCTCCCTGGAATCCCACCCCTAGTTACATGACTGTGGGGTGTTCGTATTACCTCCGCCATGCGTTGCGGAGCGCCAAGTTTAAACACCCACAGAACAAAAGGACGAGTTTCCATTTTCTTCAACTCAGAAATCAGAAAAATTAAGAAAATCAGATTTTCTTCAATCCCAGAACTCCATGCGCTGAGAATGGACGAAAAGCACCATGAGATCGAAATTCATCCCGTAGACTCTGAATTCCTGATGAACAGCAAGGTTGTGTTCAGACGGACTATTTAGGATCCGATTCCTCCAGTAACAGAACGTCTGGCTAAACCGACAGGAGTTTGTAAACACTAGATAAAAAGCTCGAATTATATAAAGGATTCGTTTGTCCGTCTGAAAAGGCCCTTACGTGCAAGGTTTTCCCCTGCTAGCAAACCAGAGAGGTGTCCCCGACCCTTACCTCTCCTAAACAAACACTAATCTCCATCTTCCCCTGGCAAATTTTAAACCTGCTATTGCCAAGAGCTGAAATTGCAGAGGGCAATGGGGAAGGAAACCATTTTTTGCCTCCCACAGGGTAGTACTTTGAAAATAAACGCAAACTCCACTGATAGGAGTCAGGGTCAAGGGGTGTGCTCAGGACGTGGGAAGGAAGGGGAGGTCCAGCCAGATGAGATCACGGATCTGTGCCATGGATCCGTCCCCTCTCCTTGGAGGCCTGCCCTCCTCTCTGCTCCCTTCCTGTGAGCACATCTTTCAGCGCTTGAGGGGAGGGATTGGATCCGGGGAGGCCAGATCCAGGAACTGGAGTAGAAAACAGCCAGAGGCGTACAGACTGGATTTGGCCCCTGGGCTGGAGATTGTCCGCCCCTTAGCGCAAGCAAAGAGCATGCTGGGAAATCAATGGTTTGCACAAGTGCGTGGTTGTAAAGCAGTTTGAGAGATTCCAACAGGCCCTGATAAAGCCAACAGTATAAACTGACCATGCTGTTGGCTCTCAGTCCCCTCTCCCTGTGGGGCCCCTTTGCAGCTGGTTTCTCTCTGGCTCTCAGTGCGGTTGTCTGTGTTTTCCTTGCCAGATGCTGTGTGTGCAGCCTGCTTGGACACGGGGCACAGTGAGAAGGAATTCCTGGAAAACATCTGCAGTCAGGATTTCGGTGAGTCCCTTTTCCTTGGGTTGAGTCTCTCAAAAGTGGGGAAGAATTTCTTCATGGACCCTGGGCCAGTGGCTGGATCAGGCCCAGAAGTGTGGAGAACTAGCAGCCCTTTGCAAATTGATCTTAGCTGATCGTGGTGCAGGAGAGGATGCTCTAGCACAGCTCATCCGGACTAAGAGTTTGTTCTCTGCAATTTCTTCCTCTGTTCTCACAACTAAGAGCTGACAAGGGTTATATAATTCCCCCCCAATCTCCAGCAGTGGGGGTGCTGGAATAGCAAGCTGTCAGTGAGGCAAAGATGCTCTGAGGGAAATGTAGAAGTGTTGCATTATTTGGGACAGCAAAGGACTTGGGAAGTGATGTAGTTCGCTCCCTCCAGTGCTGATGAGCAAGCCAGAGTAGGAGCCACCCCCATAGTAGGAGCCTCCCACCCCACTTGTTCCACAGGTAAGCATCCGCCTCCCTCTTCTACTCCATTTAATTCCACCTCCCTCTCTCACCTCTTGTGGGAACCCAGAGGAGGTTAAACTGAGGTTGGAGGTATTTACCTTCCTAAACAGTGCTGATGAGAACAAGCCCTAAGCTGTTTGTCTCCCTAGTTTCCAGCAGCAGAAAATTCCACTGATTATTTATTTGTTTTACTTTGCATTTCCTTTCATTAGTTGTAAATTTTAGCTTTGCTGAGAGTCTATCCTTGCTTTATTCAAATGTGTTCATCATCTTCTGGATCCCTGTCTCCTGCAGCCTTAAAAATGAGCATCAAGTCCCTGTCTAGTGTGGACGGTGACTTGAAAGTGGTCCCCGAACTGAAAGGCCGCACCCTCTACAAGCAGGCTGTCTGGACGGAAGAGGAGCAGAAGAGGCCGGCGCTATGGCTGGCGAACGGAGAGGCCTGCAGCTGTGAGGAGCTCAGAAGCCAAGGGGCGGTGGTGCTGGCCATGGGTCACAGAGTGGCCGGCCGGCTGGTCCTCTCCTGGGTCAGGAGGTGGCAGCGAGGAGAGAGGGAGCTGAAAAAGTTCACAAGGGCCGTGAGGAAGCTGCGGTGCTAGGCGAACGCTCCGATAGGTTTGGATCAGATCAACTTTCTGGTCTTCCTGGATAGTTTTTGTTTTTCCAGAATGTCACTTGGGAGCTTTGAATGCAGGGCACTGCCATCTGCCTCCCCCCCACCCCCCACTTTATTGCATGTGTACAAAATGGCAGGACCCCCGCCCCCCACCCCCATACCGCACTGCCATTTTGTGCATACATAATACAGGGTCCCACCATTTTGTAGGTGCACAGCCGATTCAAATCTCCGGCAAAACACGGACCAGATGGTAGTCCGGCCCCCGTTCCTCCAGACTGGATTGGAACAGCTGGATTCACTGAAACCAGGCTCTGAGCTGAGTTTTCATCGCGGCCCGACGCTAACAGCTGGGAATGTATCTGTCACCATTAACCTTCCATTCCCTTGTGCGTTTCCTTCAGCATTCAGGCCAGGCTGAAGGAAACGGGGTGTGTGTATGTGTGTGTGTGTGTGTGATAAGGAGGCCTTTACCACCCCTCCGCCCTAATCAATTTACATCCTAAGCTTTTCAGTTCCTAACCATGGACTCCTTGAACAAAATAGCTGCCTGGGGTCATTAAGAGTCACTCCCTGCCCCTCCTAAGGTAGGGAAAATCCCCATTGGAAATTCCCTTTAATCAAACTCAACCTCTTTAAAGAGCTCCCGTTTTCACGGGGAACCACCCAGAGTAGGACCTTGTGACCCCACAAGGGCCTAGCGGGGGGGGGGGGGGGGTTTGATTATGACCATGGGACTGTAATTGTTATTCCTAGCCAGTCTGGTCTGAAACCTACTATTACCTACAGGATTCTAAAAAAGAGCTTGACATCACTATANGGGGGGGGGGGGGGGCGTGGCATTTGTGATAATAATGTGCCTATCTTACACCTAATCAACTTAATAGATAACGCTTGAATCAGAAGACTCTGGTTATACCCTGGAGTCAGGAAACAAGGTTTGATTATGACCATGGGACTGTAATTGTTATTCCTAGCCAGTCTGGTCTGAAACCTACTATTACCTACAGGATTCTAAAAAAGAGCTTGACATCACTATACTCAACCTCTCTCCTTGGTGCTGGGGCCGAGAGGCAGGGGGATTGCCCTCCAGAACCCCCCAAAAAACAGACGCCATTTTAAATTTAGTCAGGATCTTGACGTGACAACAGGCCCGGAATCCCCCCAGACGGCACAAGCGTGCAGGATCCAAACTCTAGGCTGATCCCACAAGCCTTTACCAGATCCGTACGGTTGTGTTTCTGAGAAGGGAGCGCCTCTTAGGGGAGGGAGGAACAGTTGGGTCCCTTATGAGAAGAAGAGGGGCAGCAGGCAGGGAAAGGAACAAGTGTCCAGAGGGAGCTCCAGGAGAGGCTCTGGGCCATCAAATCTCCTTGTCCAAGGGGCTGGGAAAACGCCGGCCTCCCACAGACCGTATCCGCCTGGCAGATCGTATTTGCCATCGCGTGGGAACTAATCACAGGGCTTAATTTGTAAGAAAAAGGTGCTGGGGTTCAATCCTGTCTGGGGAGCAGTGCACTACACCAGGATGCATGGGGGAGGTCGGTCTCTCGGGGGAATGTCTGAGGCTGTTGCTTTTGTAAGGGGGGGAAGGGGCATGGGCATAACTTGGGCTAAAATGTGTAGGGGATGCTAACCCACATATGCCTTTTCCCCGCCCCCCATCCCCTGAATACAGGGAGGATAAATTAGCCTTTTGTACCCCTGGAGTGTTTACAATCTAGCCGTGCTCATACCCAACAGGCGTCTGAGGATTACATAAATCCCACACACATCCAAAAAAATAATCTATTTTTAAAGACTGGTTTTATTAGTATTTTGGACAATCATTTCTTTTTTAAATAAAATCAGCTTGAGAATTTTCTTTAAATAATTAAAAAAAAAAAAAATCCCTGTTCATTTAATCAGATTCCTTGCTTCTCTTGGGCTAAGTAAAATGTGTGATCATAAAAAGAATAAAGACTTTTAATTGAAAGACTTGTTTGTTGGTCTGTCTTGGTAACGGAGGGTTTGCTTCTGGAAATGTGGGAGCCTGAGGCTCATCTCTATTGTAATTAAACTATTATTATTTATTTATATAGCACCAGCAATGTACCTGGTGCTGAACAGTAATTATTAGTCAGGTCCCTGCCCTGAGGGACATAACAATCTAGGGAAGACAAGGGAGAGGGGAACCTAAGGAGAGACAGGGAGACATCCATGAAGTTGTAGGGGAGGGGTTGCAGGATCAAAGTTTCAGAAATAAAGAGGTGTTACGAAGCAAATAAACAGGGTGTCTGTTTAGTGGATTTTGGTGGGGGCTTGGTTCTGTGGGCTGAGAGGTTTTGATAGTGGAAGTGTGTGTGTCTGCATGATGGAGTTCTGGGAGGGGGGAAGCTCTCTTCTGTGGACTTCTAAGGAGCTGTGGGGTGTCTGCCCCATAGTGGGCATTTTTTAGGGATGGGAGAACGCAGTTTGGAAGTTTGGAGTTCGGCCCGAACTCGGCCTGTTTGGACGACCGAACACGAACAGAACCGAACAGAACTGAACGGCGAAATGGCCAAACAGTTCAGTCAGTTCGGATCGCGTTTGGGTGGCAAAAAAAGGTTCACTGTAAGGTGACAGGGTGGGGTAGTACTAGTCACTGAGGAGCAGACTTCCAGGCACCAGGGGCGGAGAGGCTTGCAAGAAATGAAACTATCTGCCTCCCCCCTTCCCAACACCTTCTGAGCTAGTCACTGTTCCTGAACAGCAGGCGTTGAGTAGGATTATTAGATTGCTTTAAGTTTCATTTCAGTTTTGTACTGAAATGAAACTT
>QEPC01009851.1:6190-21704 GCA_003113815.1 Sphenodon punctatus | reverse complement strand
TTAGTGATTTAGTTTTAGTGATTGTAGGAGTAGACCTGTGTACTTATTAGATAATCCATTTAGTTCATAGCATTTAGAATAGTTAATAGCAGTTAGATTTAGTGTAGATAGATAGATATAATATTAGATTTAAAACAAAACATATAAAAACAAAAAAACCAAATAAAAAACAAAAGAAAACCATATAAAACCCAATAAAAAAACAAAAAAAACCCATACAAAACAAAAACAACACTCATAACATTTCCCGAACGGCCGAACAGAACAGCCGAACCCGAACCCGGCGAACTAACCGAACGGACGAACCGAACGGACGAACCGAACGCAGCCGAATCGAACGGACGAACCCAAACCGCGATCTGTTCACCCATCCCTAGCATTTTTACACACACATTAAAGTTCCGGATTTTTCAGTCTTCTGGGTTTACAAGTTCACAAGTAAGTTCCGGATTCATTTTTCACACACACACTGCCCTGAGGCAGCCTAAAGTAGCCGCAGCTGTAGACATGAGGGGTTGCCATGGAAACCGAGTGACCACAGCTGCCTGGAGCAAAGCTGTTTACCAGGAGAACATTTTACACACACAAGTTCTGGGAGAAGTTCTGCGCAGAAGTTCAAAGAGCCGGATGTTTAAGATATGGGTGAGTGATTTAGACACACAGAAAGTTCAGGATGTAACAGCAAACATGCAGGAGAAATGTGTGTGTAAAAACACCCAGTGTGGGGGAGGCACAGGCTGGGTGAACTCTTTTCCATACAGTTCTAGTTATTTATTTGGAATTTCCCCAAAAGCTTAGGGTAGTTTACAACATTATAAATGCGGTATGTAAAATATACACAAAACCAGTAAGAATATAACCTCTATCAAATTCCTGTAAAAAAATCATTGATGTCATTGGCTCATTGTGCAGCATGGTCTAACTGCACGTTAGGGATAATTTTGAAAGGGACAGATAACAAAATGGAAAATATCCCAATGCCGCTCTATAAATCTATGCTGCGACCTCACTGCAAATACAGTGTCCAGTTCCGGTCGCTTCATGTCAAAAGAAGACCTAGCGGAACTGGAAAAGGTGCAGAGAAGGGCAACAAAAATAACCCAAGGCATTTGTCTGAGGAAAGGCTGGATAGGTTGTGTCAGGGTTGGGTCTTGAACCCCCAGCCCTTGAGGGTGGAAGAGCACCACCTTAAGGACTGGTGCTATCTCAGGCTTGTGTTAATAGCTGACTACACCTCCCTGTGTCTTCCTTCGTGTCTCCACCCCCCCCGCATGCCATGCCCTTCCCCAGCTGTGCCCGTTCCCTCTAGCCTTGCCTCCCGGCTTCCTGATTGGCCACAAGGTAGCATTTAAACCATAGTGTGGCCACAGGAAGCTGTGTTCCCCTATAGCCATTCATTGGTACCCCATAGCCTTGTGTTTCCTTGTAGCCCTGCCTGGTCCTCGCTCCCCGCATAGCCTTGTCCTCCTTTAACCGCGCGTTGTTCCTCCTTTGTCTGGTGTCTCCCTTAGCCCGTCTGGTCTGGTTCCCCCATAGCTGCGTCTTGCCCCACTCCCCCCTTAGCTTGTGTTCCTACCGTGCCCCGTTTCCCCCGTGTGCAGTGCCTGTCTTGTTCCTCTCTTGCTTGTATTCCCTCTTGTTGTTCTATAGAACGGCTCTTCTCTCTTTAGCTTCTGGAGTCCCTCTTTCTCTGCTTTCTGTCACCTCGATGATGAGTCGTGCCCTCTGAGGCCGGGTTCCCCGGCTGGTAAGAACGAGAATCGTCTCGGAACATCCAAGAGACCGGCTGAGAGGTTTTCCCCTTCTTGGCGTTTTTCCTACTTGGGTTTCCTGGGCCAGATCTATGGGTGTCCTCTGACTATAGGTCCCCTCACCCCTACTCCCGTGACAGATTGCTCCCACCACCCCAATAAACCTGCTCTCGCATAATGAACTTTTAGCCAGTTGTTTGGGGCACCCTAGAGGTACTCCCCCCACATCTCCCCAATGGAGCCTCCCATGTCCTGGGAATGGGCTTTTTACCAGGAGGGGGAGGCATACGTTAACCACGGGCCAGGAGATTGTGACCCTTCCCCCCGTAAGATGAAGGCCTACTTGGCGCAGGGCACTGGTGACTCATTCGCGGCAACATTGGCTACTTGTATTAGGCAAAAGGGGCGAAATACCGCTCGAAGGCCTCCCAAGCTACAAGAGTTTTGGACAGGGAATCCAAGCCAGTGGTCAGATACCGAGAGTGATGAGGATTGGGAAGATTGGAGTGATGAGACAGCTGGCATCTCAGAGGGGGAGGATCTAAGGAATATTATTATTATTATTATTATTAACAAACATTTATATAGCACCAGCAGTGTACCTGGCACTTTACAAAGTAATAAAATAGACACGGTCCCTGCCCCTAGGGCTTACAATCTGAGAGACAGGAGCTGGGGGAGAGACTTAGGAAGGGGAACAGAGGGAGAGACAAGGGGTCTAACATTCATGAAGATGCGAGGTCTCAAGTGCACGTACTTGGCTTGGTTACGATGAGAATGACAGCAGGCAGGTCCATGTTGCAAGGATAAGGGTAAACCGATCGTAGGTATAGGAATAGTGGCTCAGCAGGATAAAGAGTCAGACAGAGCAGAGCGAAAGAGGTGAGTTTTAAGGAGAGATTTGAAGGTATGAAGGGAGGGGGCAAGGCGGATGTGGACAGGGAGGGAGTTCCAGGCATGGGGGGCAGCAAGTGAGAAGGGACGAAGGCGCTTAGGGGAGCAGGGAAGGCGTGGAAGGGTGAGAGAAGGGACAGAGGAGGAGCGAAGTGCACGGGCTGGAGTATGGAGGGCGATAAGTGCAGAGAGGTAGGGGGGAGCAAGGTTGTGAAGAGCTTTATAGGTGAAGACTAGGAGCTTGTGCAGGATTCGTTCAGGAAGGGGAAGCCAGTGAAGCGAAGAGAGGAGGGGCTGCACATGGTCGAAGCGACTGGCGAGGTAGATGACCCTGGCAGCAGAGTTTTGGACAGAGATGAGGGGAGAAAGGTGAGACCGGGGAAGGCCAGTGAGAAGGAGGTTACAGTAATCGAGGCGAGAGATGACCAGAGCATGAACAAGAGTTTTGGCAGACGAGACAGAGAGAAAAGGGCGAATCTTAGCAATGTTATGGAGGGAGAAGCGACAGGATTTAGCAACAGAGTCAATGTAGGGTTTAAAAGAAAGGGCTGAGTCAAAGATGAAGCCTAGGCTACGGGCTTGGGGGACAGGCAGGATGGTGACTCCATCAATAGTTATTGACAGTGAGGAAGGAGAGGAAGGATGAGGGGGGAAGATAAGGAATATAGTGTCGGATGACGCGGCTTCGATCCCCAGTAAAGAGCCCTTGGAGACGGAAGCTTGGTGCATGCCCATGACGCAGGATGAGACAGCCCAGGGTGACTGGGGAAAAGAAGCACCCAACCCAGGCCGGCCTGTCCCTTCCCAGTCTCGCTGGGGCCAAATGACTACCAAGGCCACCAGGGGTGCACTTACACCTTTACAGACCGGAGATGCCAGGCCAGAGCCTATTCCCATTCCCTCCAAGATTCTCCCGGGGTCAAAGACCAAAACACCCCCTTCAACCTATAACCCCGTCCCATTACGGCAAGGACCCCCTCCTGTGAAAATCATCGGGACCACTCTGTGGGACTCAGATGTAAGAATCAGCGCCCCCAAATTGCCGCTTCTACGCCTGGGGGGATTGGCAACAGCAAGAGGGTTATCAACATCCCCGGGGGTCTCTATGCTTCACATAGCAGTGCGTCATCCTTTGCGACAAAGTCTAATCAAGGCTCCACTGCATCCAATCTTATCCCAACTCCATCAGCCCCAGGATCCATCTCCGCCCTGGAGTACAAGGGTAAGAGGCAACATATTTCCTAACAATCGACTTCCTCTGAGGTCCCTGCAACTCCCGGGCTGGTCGCTTCCAATCCCCGTCCCTGCAACCCCCAGGGTTGCAGAAGGGACGTCAAATGACCTTTTCCAGAGCATCTTTGTCCCTGAGAGGAACTTTGAATTAAAGATGACTACCCGGCTCCCGCCGGTGGCTCCCACACCAGACACTGCTATCAGGGCTCCGTCGGTGGTCCCTGGAACTGTTGCTTGATGTCCACCGGCGGCCCACGAGACTGCGGCCCGGCCCCCACCGGCGGCCCCTGAGACTGCAGCCCGGCCCCCGCCGGCGGCCCCTGAGACTGCAGCCCGGCCACCGCCGGCGGCCCCTGAGACTGCAGCCCGGCCACCGCCGGCGGCCCCTGAAACTGCAGCCCGGCCCCCACCGGCGGCCCCCAAGACCAGGCAACCACCAAGAACGCCTCTCTGCAGCACGTCATTACCATACAGGCTTGGTGCAGTGATGGAACGTGCAAGAGGCCCCCTCTCCCCCCAGCACGCTGGCTGACCTTAGGGGCCATGATGGCATATAGGGGAGAAGGCAGTCTATAGTGCTGTGAGGTGGGTGTTTCCGGAGATGTAGTTGAATAGCATTCTAGGGGGGGATTGTGACTGTTTACTGAGAATCAATGGAGCTGTGGGTTTCTGAAACAGTGGCTGTCCCTTCAGAGGCATCTAGCAATGTAACTCTGTGGTAACCCACACCAAAGGTAGGCCTACCCTGCCTTGATCCAGAGCAAATTACTCCAGGGTGCCCACTCTGGGATTTTCCCCAGAGTAAAGAAGCTCCATGTGCCTCTTCAGTGGAGAGGAAGTTCCAGTTACCTGCCCAGGTGCAGGCCGGTAACCTGAGCCCCGCTCCTCCAATTTCTCGGGTGACACAATCAATAATTGAATGGGCAGCAAGGCTACTGAGGGAGCCGTTCTCTCAAAGACGGGGGACCATGCATGGAGGAGCATGCAGGGTCTCTGTGTCCCACCAGGCCTCTGGGTGGTGAAAAACCAGCAGCTGGAGCTATAGCAAGGTAAGCACTGCCTCTCCTTGCTTCTTATTGTCTGGCACTAACTGCAAACCACGGTAGAGTCTTAACAGAACGGGAGCCACTTGGCAGGGGCTGGAGACCGGGCCTGTGACACGGCTAAATGAGGCAAGGAGTCGGGGAGACAATGCATGGTCTGAATTATTTCTTGGGTCTTGGTGTGAGTGGGACAAGCCAGGCATGAGACAGCAGAAAATCGTAAGCCAGGCGTGCATGGGAAAGATAATTGGGTCAGACCAATTTAGCCCAGGAATCCTGTCTCTGACAGCGGCCAGCATCAATCGCTTCAAAGCAAGTGCGCGGACACCGGGATTGTGTGAAAAGAACTGGGAAAGGTGCAGAGAAGGGCAACCGGAATGACCAGGGGCCTGGAACGGCCTCTGTACGAGGAGAGGCTGGATAGGTTAGGACTCTTCAACTTGGAAAAGAGATGACTGAGGGGATAGGGGAGAAGTCTACGAAATCGTGAGTGGTGTGGGACGAGTAGATAAGGAGCTGTTACTCGTCTTCACCCTCTCAAATAGTACTAGAACTGTGTGGTCTCGGGCGAGTGTACGTCAGCTCCCCGGGATCTCACTTGTGGGGTCCCTCGGGGTTCCAGTCGGTCCCCTCTCCTCTTCAAGGTGTACATGCAGCCCTTGGGCGAGGTCGTGAGAGGATTTGGAGCATGTTGTCGTCATGATGCTGACGACACCCAACTCTACCTCTCATTTTCAGCAGACTCAGGCCCCGCAGTCTCGTTGCTTACGCAATGTCTGGAGGCTGTGGGGGACCAGATGAGGGCGAGCCTCCTGAAGCTGAATCCCGCCAAGGCGGAGGTGATGCTGGTGGAGAGGGCTGAGGGAGTGGAGGCCCCCATCATTGATAGAGTGCGCCCTGCCTTGGTTCATCAGGTTCGCAGTCTGGAGGTTCTCCTCGATCCGCAGCTCCGCATGGCTCTCCAAGTGGCAGCTGGGGCGAGGCGTGACGGTTACGGACTTATGTCTCAGACTGCGACCTTGCCACCTTTCTCCATGCCTTCATCACCTCAGGGTTTGATTACTGTAATGTTAGCCAAGATGATGGTTTGGAGGTTGCAGCTGGTGCAGAATGCGGCAGCCCATCTCCTTATGGGTACGGGCCACCGAGAGCCCGTAACACCGGTGTGCTGTTCTCTGCACTGACTGCCTGTTGCCTACCGGGCCCAATTCAAGGTGTTGGTGCTGACCTATAAAGCCCTATACGGCCTGGGACCCATCTACCTATGGGACCGCCTCACCCCCTGGGTTCTGGAATGGCCGTTGCATTCGGCAAGGGAGCCACATTGGAGAGGGCGTTCTCGGTCGCCGCACCGCGGTTGTGGAACTCCCTCCCGGCGGAGGCTCGTTTGGTCCGGAACCTTCCCTCGTTCAGGCATCAATGTAAAACCTGTTCCGCCAGGCGTTTGGTGAGGAAGACAGGTAGGGGGAGGGGTGGTGTTGGCTTGCGGGGGGGAAATAATTGTTTTTAAAGTTTTTGTTATCTATTTTATTTTGTGTTTTTATATTGTATGCTGCCCTGAGCTGCCTTTGGCAGGAGCGGGGGCGGGGACAGGATAGCAAATGTTGTAATAAATAAATAAGAACATGGGGACACTCTGTAAAACTAACTGGCAGCAGATTTAAAACAAATAAAGTGTTTTTTTCACCCAACGTACAATTAACCTGTGGAACTTGTTGCCAGAGGATGTGGCCAGTAGCCAACTGGGATTAAAAAAAGGATTGGATAAGTTCTCGGAGGATCGGTCCGTTAGCAGCTATTAGCCAAGCAGGATGAGTGTCGTCGGGAGCAGGGAGTGACCAACAGGGAAGGGTGGTTCTCCCTGTTGCAAGATGATCCGTTATCATGGGGGGGGAGGCGGAGGTCTCAGGAGCCTGTGCTGACGTTTCCTCAGATGAAGCCCCAATTTGTATTTGATCATCACCTCAGCAAGGTTGACCCGGGATGATAATAAAAATAATAAAAAGAAAACATTACACACCAGAGTGAACTTTATTTCCCTATAGCGGAACACTACACAGGCACTGATTTGGCTCTTCCGGCTTTTGGCCACGGCTCAGCCAACGGGTGAAAAATCGGAAAACAATGGGAATAAACTTCCAGCCTTCCCCTGTAGAGACACAGACGGTAAAGTATTCTGTGTGTGTGTGTGTGTGTGTGTGTTACAGAGAGGTCTCTGCATGGGAAAACCCAGAATGGACTGGAGCTGTCCTAGTTACCAGCAAAGCTTCCCAGTCACAAGTAAGAGTAAAACTGTGTGTCAGGAGACGTGTGTATGTATGAGCAAGGGAACTGGCTAGACTTAACCTGGTTCAGACCAGATTTCTTCTCTTTGTGTGTGGAGAGAGGGACTCTGACTGGATCTTCCTCGGTTCAGACAGATCAAGAGCATCTCTGTGGGGTCTGTGAGTACGATCTCCGAGAGAGACGCCTAAAGTGACAGACCGCTAGGCTATAGCTGGGCTTTTCCCGCCTTTTTTGAGCTTTTGCTCACGTCCCTCAGAGAAGATGCACACCACCCCCCGGGATTATACACACGTCCCTCTGGGCTCTGCACACGTCCCTTTGGACTCTGCACACCACCCCCAGGGATTATACACACGTCCCTCTGGGCTCTGCACACGTCCCTCTGGACTCTGCACACCACCCCCAGGCATTATTTCGCCCAGGCCTTTGGGAGGTAGGGTGGGGTTTTAGTTCCCCCACCTATTTTTGGTTTTTAGAGTGTTTGTCTGTCCTGTACATTAATTATTTTTATAATATTTATGGTTATTTTAAATTGTTTTTATTGTATTTTTAAAATTGTTGGAAGCCGCCCCGAGCTGCATGGCAGGAGGGGCTGGGTAAAAGTTAATAAATAAATAAAATTAAAAAATTAAAAAAATTATACACACGCTCCTCTGGACTCTGCACAGCACAAGTCACTTGTGAGAACAACAGAGAATCAGAGAACACTTTTAACTATTGAGTATGAAACCATTCAAAAAGCTTAAATGACATGGCATGGATGTAAATCACCCAACAAACCAAGGCTATTGGATACCAGGCAGCACTCTTAAATGTTCGAGACTGGTCACTGTTGGAGACAGGATACTGGGCTGGATGGACCATTGGCCTGACCCAGGATGGTGGTACTTAAATTCTTAAGCTCCAGCCTCCATTGGTCACTCCCACCAGCCTCCAGCCTGGGTCTGGGTTGGGCAGGGCTGGCCTTAGAATTTGTGGGGCCCAGGGCGAACATAAACTGTGGCGGCCCTGGTGGCCCCTCCTCCATGGCGGCCCCCTCCTCGGGGCCTTAAAGGTGATGGTGTTTGGGAAGGAACGGGGCCTCCACATTTTGCCCTGGTGAAAACAGGGGCCACGGTAGGGACCCCAGACTGAGCCTCCCCGAGTGGCTAAAAGGCTCCTCTAGCTTATACGGGGCTTTTGCAGTGTCGGAAACTGGGATCTTTGTGGAGGCCGGGGGGGCACCACTCAGCTGAGCATGGACCACGCACTCTAGGGATGCTCTTTACAAGAGGCGGGAGCACTTCTTACGGCTGCCACCAAGGAACACTTATGGAAAATACAGGGGACAGGGCCTGCGTTGGTGCCTATGCAGGCCCTGTCACCTGTATTTTTTCATACGTGTTCCTTAAGCATTTGCCTATTTGGCGACCCTACCCGACGCGATCTAACGCCCTCCTGATCCCCAGAACCATTCCCCCCAGTCTTTGTGAGGTGTCTCCGGCAGGCTCGGCACACCGAGATGGTCTCCCCGGCCGTCGCCCTGGCCTTCATCCCCTTCCTGGTCACCCTGATCATTCGCTACCGCCACTACTTCCTGCTCTTCTACCGGGCCGTGCTGCTGCGGTGGCTGCGGGACTACCTGACCGGCATCCCCAGGGAGGAGCGGGCCTTCCAGTACGTCATGACCCACGCCATCCCCGGCGACCCACAGCACATCCTAGAGACCTTCGACGACTGGTGCATCCACTGCGAATACATCGGCAACGTGGGGCCTCAGAAAGGTGAGGACCTCGCCTTTCGGTCTCGGGTTCCGCCGAAATGACACCCCCTCTGGGAGCTGGACGGTAAGAGTCACTCTAAAAGTGGGTGGACAGCAGGGCTCAGAGAATGGTCTGCGGCCTAGGGCACCGAGGAGGGCAATCTGGTTGGCCGTTCGGAATGTGCTGTATTCTATTTGCGGGATTTAGGGATCTTTGCGGAGAGGAAGAACTGGGCACTCAAGGGCTTATTAATCTCACAGAGAGAGGCGGAACGAGACGGCGCGGCCAGGCGGTGAAACTGGGCGAATGCCAGTTAGAAATAAGGTGCTGGTCCCATGCCGCTCAACATTTCGAGCGGCCAAAGAGAACCCCGCCCTCAGCCAGTAAGCTCCACCCATCTGTGGATAAGCTCCTCCCCCTCACACTCTTAAAGAGGGACAGACGCTCTCCCGCTGATCATTCCACTTAATTTTCTTGTCATTCCATTGTCTCCCCATTGTCCTCCCAATGAGAAGGCAGTCAGGAAAGAGGTGCCTGCAGCTTGAATTCCAGTTATTTTAACTCTCTCTCCTGAAAGAGGGACTTTGACCCCCTGGAAGGTGGACAGTGGGATTCAGCACCCAATGAGGGACTGTTGGGAAGTAGGTTATTTTCAACAAGGAGGGTGAATGAGTCTGGGCACAGGTTGCCCACACAGGGGGCAGATTTCTCCACAGCATTCTTAGATCTCCTTCACTCCATACCGCCCCGCCCCGTCCTTTTTTCCAAGATACCCAAGGCCCCTGCCACACGCCTCTATGTATGTATGTAATGGCCCTCTATAATCCCCCTCTCCCCCCTGCTTCCCACCCTTTGGGCAATTCTCTGTAGCACGGGTCCAAGTGGAGCTAGGGAACTCCTAGCTAGGGTTGCCAGATGTGCACATTTTTAACCATCCACTTATGAAAAATACATGTTGCAGGGCTCCACTGGCACCAATGCATCCCTGCAACATGTGTTTTTCATAAGTGGTCAGTAAAACGATGCATATCTGGCAACCTTACTCAGAGTCCTAGCCCACCACAAGGCCAACCAGTTTGTCCTTAGCCCCCTTCCAATTCCTGCTTGGAGCTAGCTCCCAGTTCAAGAGGAGCATCGAAAGAGCATGTTCAGGAGAATTCTCTGTATCCATCCCATCAGACTGTGCTGGGATAAAGGCTCTCTTGTGTCCCCGACGCAGTTTCAGGGAGCTGAAATTAAAAGGGGTCTGCTGCCCCCTACACGCCTCTAACCCCCAACATTCCCAGAGGCTGGATGGATGCGTGGAGCAATCCCCATTTTGGGGGGGGGGCCAAGGCCTGATCTGTTTCCCCCTCCCCGACATTTAGGACAGCTATTTCCCCAAGTAAATCCACAGGGTACAAAGGCTGCCCTTCCTGTTGCAGACACATACTGGAACTTGAGTCACGGAGCTCTGCGCAGAATTCATGCCAGCGTGCCAGGTCTGGACACTGGGATCTCAAATTAAATCCCGTCTCTAAAATAGCTGCGTGAGGCTCTATCCCTGGCAGGCTTACGGCGGCGGGTTATTTATAGGGTGACACGTTCTGCAATGGGGCCCATTCCACAAACACTTTAACAAGGCAGGGCAGGGATGAGCGTGCTTTCCCCTGCTGTGGCTTGCAGGGGAGACTGAAGGAAGCTTCTGGTCTAGGGAGAGGGATTCGGGGGGGTCCCAGGAGCGGAGGGCCTAGTGGGTATTTCACTCAGAGTCAGGGGTTCGCTCCTTGAGCCCCCCCCCATTAAAACACCTGAGTCACTGAAAACTGGGCCGAGCAAAACGGGGGCAACGCTAGCTAGGGGTGAGGTGTGGGAAACCGACCCCTCTCCATTGCCTGGGCTTTGAAGCAAGAGAGGGTCCTGCCAGTCAAGAGCCCTGAGCTGGGGCTACGGTGGGATAATTATCAAGGTGTAAAGCCCCTATACGGCCCGGGCCCTACTAGGGTTACCACCGATGCACATTTGTAAGGAACACTTACGGGAAATACATAATGCAGGCCCTGCAACATGTATTTTTCATAAGTGTTCCTTACAAATTTGCACCGGTGGCAACTCTAGGCCCCACCTATTTGCAGGACTGCCTCACTCCCTGGGCTCTGAATTGGCCCCTGCGGTCGACCGCGGGGGGCACCCTCCGGGTATTTCGGGGGGCGACGATGGTGAGGGCATTCTCGGTGGCCGCCCCGAGGCTGTGGAACCCCCTCCCGGCAGAGGCCCAGGTGGCGCCGGGTCTCTCCTCCTTGCAACCAGTGTGTAAGATGGGGCTGTTCCGTCAGGCTTTCGGCGAGGGAGACAGCTAGGGTGAGGGGGTGGCGAAACGCCAGCAGGGGCGCTATACGGCTGAGCCACCCACCTCACCGTGTTTCTGCAAATCTCTGACCAGGGGTCCCCACCGCTGGCAAACCCCCGAAGGCCCTTGATATTCCGCTGCCACCACCCGAGTGGTTCCCAGCGGGCGTTGACACCACTCAGGAAATGTGAACCCCCAAAAGGCCTAGGCCTCACAGCTTCCCCAAAGCACTCCCCTTCCCTGGCGCTCTGTTCCTGGGATTTCCTCCTCTGCGCTGGAGGCCGATCCCCAGAGCCACCCAGGGAGGCTTCCCTGGGGCCCAAAGCTGTTGGCTTCTAGCCCAATAGGTAGATCTCCCCCTGTTTAGTAGCTTGGCCTGGCTACCCGGCCTAAGGAGACGTTTAATGGTCGGCCAATAAAACACACCCACACCCAGTAGGGTAAAAACAAAGCGTAGAATTTACTAGGGTAAATTTTATAGTACATAAAATATTTATATTTATTTATTTATTTTATAAATTTATACCCCGCCCCTCCTGCGAACAGCCCGGGGTGGCTTCCAATAATAAAATACAATACAATACAATTTAAAATCATCAATAGCAATATAAATTATTAAAATTATTAAACAGGGCTCAGGGCCTTCCTAATACATAATAAATAATAGATCAAAAGGGATAAAAAGGAATCAAAGCCTAGAACTAGGGGTGGAATAACCCTTTGAGCAAAGCAAGTCCGGTTTGGGGAGTGGTGCCCCGTTTGGAACACGCCGATCTAGGACAGTATCTGGAGGAGCAGGCAGGCAAGCAATGACTCATGAAGGGTTAGTCCTCCTGGTCTGATCTCCATAGGGGATGGTTTCCCTGTGGGGTCCAAGTCCTTGTGCTTGGCGAGGCCAGAGTTACAGATTTCACAGTCACAACACACACACCCCATCAGAGTCGCAGAGAAGAGCGCGCGTCCTGGCTTTTTAAGCTGGACCCCTCCTCCCCTTTGGGAATTGCCCCCAGGTAGGGGTTCCGCCGACCCAGGTGAACTGCCTGAGCCCTCTGAGCTGTGAGGTCACTTAGGCGTTCCCCTTGAGTTGCTGATCCCTGTCCTTGGCTTTTGGAGCCTGCCCAGAAGACTTGCCCTGTGACCTTGGGGGGCGGGGGGTTGATAGGGTGTAGCAGAGTGTTTGTCTAGGGGACTCTGGTAGGGAAACAGGGGCATTTTGCCACGGGAGGGGGGGGAGGAGGGTTTTCCATTGCTTTGTGGTGGTTTACTATGGAGGTTTTATATTTTGGGTGTTTTTTTTAGGAGAAACTTTTTTATAAATTGTATTTTATAGTGTGTATTTTTTATTGATGTGTTAGCTGCCCCAAGCGGCGATTAGGAGGAGGGGGCAGGATAAAAAAATGTAATCAAATTTTAAAAAAATTAAAAATAATCTCCTGAAATCACTCTGAGCTGTGCCTAGAAGCCAGGGGAGTAGGAGTCGTGCGTAGGAATCTGTCCCAATACACGCTCACACCCGGCAGATTAAACCAGTGCCCACAAGAACGCCCCTCCGGCCCCCTAATGCATGCTCACACGCCCCCCACTCTCCTACACACACACACCCCAGGCCCCACACATTCACAGCCCCCCATTCACAAACACACCTGCCCCCCCACCTCCCAAAATTTCAATTGGCCAAGGAGGGGCAAACCCTGCTCCCTCAGCCAATAAGCCCCACCCCAAAGTGACTAAGCCCCACCCTCTCACACACGTCCATGTGTACAAACCCACCGCCCAACAATCCCGAGGCGTAAAGGACAGACGCTCTCCTGTTTCTTGGTCCATTTAATCTCTTGTCATTCCATCCTCTCCAGGCCTCGCTCTCAAGGGCTTTTCTGGGAGGAAACCAGGAAAACGCTGCTTGAGACTTGGATACTGGCCTTTTTATCTCTCTCTCTCTCTCTTGCAAGCGGGCCTTTGACCCCTTGGGAGAGCGACAGTGGGATTCAGCACCCAAAGAAGGACTGTCCCTCCTAAACAGGGACTGCTGGGAGGGATGCAGCCCTCTCACGCTTTCTGCAGCCTTCTCATTTACCTACACCCCCCCCCCTCTCTCACATTCCCCCAGCCTCCGAATTCACACCCCTAGCCCCCTCACACACATTCACTCCCCCCAGAGTCCCTCACCCTCCACTCCTCACACACAACTCAGTTTTGCCACCACGTCTCCCTCCTAAAAAGGGAACCTGTTCCCTCAGCCTTGGGCGCTCCCTGGGAACTCAGACGGGATTGATGGGCTAGGCCCAGGCAACTGCGAGCAAGCTCTCTGCTGCTGCGCCTGCTTGCAGCTCCCCAGGGCAGGTTCTGCCCACAATGCAGAGCAGCTTGCTCACAGCCGCAAGGGGCTAACTTGGATCCAGCCCTCTCAGAGTTACCGGGCAACCCGAACCTCATGTGGCTCTTCCCCCCACCCACCATCTAGGTAAGATCCTGGAGAGGTTGATCTACGAGAACACGCCCCTCACCGTGCTGGAGCTGGGCACGTTTTGTGGCTACACCACCATTCTCATGGCGCAGGCTCTGCCCTTGGGCGCCCGTCTCTACACGGTGGAAATGGACCCAGGGAAAGCTGCCGTGGCCGAGAAGGTCATCCGCCTGGCCGGGTTCGATGAGGACACAGTGAGTGGCCCCTGCCCCGGGACGCCCCCCCTACCCCCCCATCCTGACCCACCTGAGTGCTAGATAGGGCCAGAATCGGGGTCTCCAGTGAGAAGAGCTTGGGAGAGGGAAAGGAAGGCGCAGAGTCCAGGGGAAAGCAGCAGGGGATGCATCAAGGAGAACTTGGGATTCAAGCAAGACTCGTGGATTTTAAGTAGGGCTGCGTATTTGGGTTTTGGCATAAAACAAATAAACACAAAGCCCCCTCCCCCCGCTGCATCTGCAACAGAAACACTAGGGCTATATATTCTGGTTCCGAGTGAACACAAACCCCAAATGTGGTATCTGAGGTCTCAAACTGGATCCCCCCCCCCTCCCCCAGCACATACCCACCTTGGAACTGGGCTGCTTTCTGACACCTTTCCTTATAGTCCTGCCAAAATGGCAGAACCTTTCCGCACGTCTGTGTCAAAAATAACGTGTTTGCAGGGTGCTGTGTTCACTGCATTTTCCGCATCGGCGGCTATGGGGAAACTGCAACCTACACAGGCAAAGATACAAATAAACACAAATACTAGAACACAAATACTTGACCCCAAACACAGCCCTCATTTTAAAGTCCAATGGGGCCACTAAGATCAGCTAGCCTGCTCTCTGTCTGCTGATTACGTCTCATTCAGTTACTTACTGCTCTGAAGGACACGCAATGCCGGTTAGTAGGGGTGGGACACCGGGGAGAATACCGGATTTACCGGTATCGACGTACCGGATCTTTGTCATTAATTTATTACTTACTGTTTCTATAGTGCCAGCAATCATGAAACAGAGAGAAAAGCTAGGATGGACAAGGGGGAGGGGAACTTAGGGAGAGACAGGGAGACATTTGTGAAGTTGAGAAGTGGCAGGGGTATGCGCTGAACTTGGTAATAGAGGGGGAAGGGGGACCCCAAATGACAGGAGAGGAGAGGGAGCTGGGGGGGAAAGCTTGGTGCAGCAGGTGAGTTTTCAAGAGGGATTTGAGAAGGCTGAGGAGGAGGGAGCAGGGTGAATGTATTTATAGAGGGAGTTCCAGGCTAGGGTTGCCACCTAGGCAACTTTTTAAGGAACACTTACAAAAAACACATGTTGCAGGCCTTGCATTGGCGCCTAATGTTGCTCAGGATTCTTCTCAGTGCCGGCATGCAGCCACCACTGGGGTGGGATACAGGGGCTGTGTGTCACAGCACAGGGGAACCCTCTCCCCACAATGAGATGCAGCTGCCTCTGGGGTGGGACACAGGGACTGGAAAACAGCACACAGGAACTCCTAAAGTGCCAATGCAGGCCCTGCAACATGTATTTAAAACTCACCTCTTTCGCTCTGCTCTGTCTGACTCTTTATCCTGCTGAGCCGCTAGTCCTATACCTACGATCTGTTTACCCTTATCCTTGCCACATGGACCTGCCTGCTGTCATTCTCATCGTAACCAAGCCAAGTACGTGCACCTGAGACCTCGCATCTTCATGAATGTTAGACCCCTTGTCTCTCCCTCTGTTCCCCTTCCTAAGTCTCTCCCCCAGCTCCTGTCTCTCAGATTGTAAGCCCTAGGGGCAGGGACC
>QEPC01009848.1:1648677-1658681 GCA_003113815.1 Sphenodon punctatus | reverse complement strand
AAGAAAATCCCTGGCATAGGCTCATTCTCTGCATATGCTGCGTAGGCTTATAAAATTGTGACCCTTTATCACATCTCTCCAATATTTAGCAAAGATGATCCTGAAGGTATGAGATACATCCCTGCCAAATTACTTGTACACTGAATGGACTACAAAGTTGTTACAGTCAGACATACATGTATAAGTTAATTGCTTATACCACCAGGACCTTTTGTCCAATCCCCCTGAACGTTGGCATAGATAATAATATTGGGGAGGGGTATAACCTTGCCAAGTATCATCCACATTAGATGGGAGACAAAGACATTACAGCAGGAATGTGTATGGAGATTTTTGCAAAATAACAATTCAACTGCATAAAAAATCAGATTCCTTTATCCAAACATTCTGAAATTTGGTATACATATTACCTTCCATTGGAGGTACAACCCTTTCAGGTTTCATCCAAATATAATGAAAAACAAAAAAGTTCATAAAAAATGTGTTTTCCATTGAAACCAATGAAAATTGAAAATGAAAGCAAAAACAAAAGTTTGATAATTATGAAAACAAAAGATTTAAATAACAAAAATGAAAAATGAAAACAAATAATGACATGGGTTCCTGGTGCACAACTCTAGTGCGCTTACTTCCTGTTTGCAAAGCTGGTTCTACTGCCTCTCAAGAACAGCAGCCTTGAGACGCGTGGATCCAGTCCAGATACAGATCTAACCCGCGACTCCTCATCAGTCAATGACTACCCAATCCACTAGCTGGCCCCACTGTTTCCGTTTGCTGGTAGCAGCAGCAGTTAACGTGCACACTCAGCCCTGAAATGCTGCTGAAAGAGAAGAGCAGCCCTCGTGCCCTGAACAAGCAGATAGCAAATACTTTGGTGGTGGGTTTTTTGCATTGATCTGGGGAATGAATGGGCATCGGGGTGGATAAGGGAGAGTGAAGAAGGCAAGGATGAAGAGGCAAATTGCAACGCTGGGCGCCCTCTCTTTCCTGCATGGGATGGGGAAGCAGATGGGTGAGGGTGAGGATGAGGAGACAGAGTACAGATCTGGGCACTCTTTTTTTTTCCCATGCCTACATGGGGTGGAGTGGCAATGTGATGAGCTGTGGGCTCTTTACTGTAAGAGATGGGGTTGTCTTGAGAAATGCCTTGCTCATGAATAGTTATTAGTCAAGTTGGTCCCCTGATGAGACCTCTCTGGATAAAGACAGATGTGACAGCAGCCTGCTGTGGCCCAGACCTCGCCTGCACATCTGTGGAGGCACTGCCAGATGTTGGTAGTTGGTAAACCAGGGTGTTCTTTTTACCAGACACTCCCAAAATGGAAGTGTCAAGTAAAAAATGACCAAAGGTGAGAACCCTAGATGTTGGCCAAGGATTGCCTCTGACCTCAATGACTATCCTGTGCTCTGATCTTGGGAAACTCCTGAAGTCACAGCTTAGTCTAGGGCCTGCCCAACTGGGCCAACATGGGCCATAATGTCTGTTTGGCCCAGCAGACATGGCCCAAGTCTGGTCCACCATGACTGATTGTCACTGGCTGCCATGGCTGCCCGGCATGGCAGGGGTGGGGCACTCGGCACAACACAGGGATGGGACCAGCTGGCCACATGGACGGCATGCTCCCCATCCTCCCTGATGCCCCAGCTGCAGGTATGTCTGTTCGGTGCCCTGAACCAGTTTGGACCTTGTCCACTGCGGCTTCCCAACCTGATCTCGGTTGGGTCATCACCTTGTTGGCTGAACATTGGATTTTACCCTCTGACTCTCATGGCATGAGAATGAATGGCAAGGAATGGATCGTCCTTTTATGGTATGTTGTGTACTTCTCACTGAAGCTGTCACTGTTGGAATCTGCATGCTGGGATGAATGGACCATTGATCTAACACCAAGTATGGCACTTATGTTGTTATTGACTATTGACCATTGGCTGCCTGTGGAGTGAGGAACTGAGTTTAAGGTTACGCTGCTGGCTTTTAGGACCCTGAACAGTTTAGGCCTTGGCTATATTAAAGACCTACTTCTGGAGTCTCACACTGATGGGCATCTGTGCTCAGGATCCACCCACTGTTTGGGGGTTCTGCCATTGCACCCTAATTTGGTGGGCATTTGGGTTATGCTGTGGCATGCCCCTCAGTGTGGAACTCACTCCCTCTGGATGTCCGTCTCAGTTCCTCCCTCCTTACCACTAAAAAGCACCTGAAAACATATTTATTTTCTAGATGCTTTTAGGATCCACTTCTGGTTCCCTTAATTGTGCTTTGTCCTCCCTTTTGTCCTTCCCCTATTTTAAATTATTTTGTTACTGTTTTAAATGGTCTTGAATTGTTTTAAATTGTTTTAAACAATTTTATGCATTGTTCCACATTCTTAGTGCTGCTGTCCTCATTTCAGTGTCCAGGGATTGGGAGGTATGTGACTTCACCTTCCTACATGTACATGATGGTGACAGCTATGGTCCACAGTAGCAATGCATCTGGACAGAACAAGGTTTCATGGGCATAGACCTTTGCCTGGCAGAGCAATGACTATGAAAAACTTTGCCATAAGAGATCAAATTAAGCTTCAAACTGACTATCATTAGGTACAAACATTTACACTCTTTGGAAAATACCTTCTTCCAGGAACACTCCAACTACCGCACCCAGTAACAAAACACCAATTCACATAATCTGCTCTGAGTGAGCCAGGAGAAAGAAAATGATTGCTGCTATATGCTCTGGTATTTCATCTTAGTTTTGTCCCCACAAAACAACAGTATGATGAAAGCCTTTGAGATGCCATGAAATGATAAATTACACAGTAGAAATGAGTGTAGACTTATTTAGTACATGGCATGGAAAAAATTATTATACTACATGGAAAACAATTACAAAGGTGGAGAAGAGGCCACTTCTTCCATCAAAACACTTTTTTCATTACTAGGAAATATAAGAAAATGAACCTCTGACTGTCTCTTACAGGTCCAACCCAGAAAATAGACATGCAAACAGAAATAAAATTAGCACATGCCCTGCTTATATTTTATGAGCAGAGCTAAAAATTTCTGGTAAACAAGGGAAATGGTGGAGGTGAAGGAGAAGGAAAGAGAGAATATTAAACACATGACATCAATATGGAAGTTAATATGAAAAGCTTAAGCCACTAAGGAGCTTCCTGACTTTACAGAGCAAATCAATAAAACAGCAGTAGAATATCGTAATGTTATCAATAAAAGGCACAAAGTACAAAACCAGAAAATCAGAGAGAAACAGAAGTATTTTGAATAAAACTCAGAAAACATCATATCACATAAAGAAGCTTTGGGACTTAGCTACAGCTGGTGTGAACTGGTTTCTCTCCACCAATTAAACTGAGCTACGCTGATTTAACCAGCTTGGGATAACTAGGAGGAGTGCTCCAAAAAGTCATCCCCACTCTGAGATGTACACCTGCATCAAAGAACACAAAGGGGAAAGGGATCGATCTATGTAAACTGCAGGTAAGCAAATTCCTTCCCAAATGTGCTAATCCATATTATATTAATTAATCATTATTATTATAAACATTTATATAGTGCCAGCCATGTGTCTGGTGCTGCACAGAACCTATAAATAGACGCTGTCCCTGCCTGTCGCTTACAATCTAAAAGACAGGGAGAGGGGACAGTGGGAGAGACAGGGGAGAAGACAAACAAACATTCAGGTGGATGCGAAGTCTCAGGTGCGTGTGCTTGGCTTGGTTACAATCAGGTTGGTTGCAGCAGTCTGCAGAGGAGGGCAGACAGTAAGTATATGGGGAACGACTAGCAGGCATTGGGAAAGGCGGCGAGGAAAAAGTGGGTCTTGAGGAGGGATTTGAAGGAGCGGAGGGAGGGGGCAAGGCGGATGTGGGTAGGGAGGGAGTTCCAGGCATGGGGGGCAGCGAGGGAGAAGGGTCGAAGGCGGTTAGGTGAGCAGGAGAAACGAGGGAGAGTGAGGGAGGGGACAGAGGAAGAGCGGAGAGCGCGTGCAGGAGTGCGTAGGGAGATTAGGTCCGAGAGGTAAGGGGGAGCTTGGTCATGGAGTGTTTTGAACGTGAGTACAAGGAGTTTAAACAGGATACGTTCAGGAAGGGGGAGCCAGTGAAGAGAGAAGAGGAGAGGCTGCACATGGTCGAAGCGACGGGCAGAGTGAATGACCTTGGCAGCAGAGTTTTGGATTGCGATAAGGGGAGACAGGTGAGAGCAAGGGAGGCCAGCAAGGAGGAGATTGAACAGAAGTGCAACAGCAAATGGGTGGGGAAATAATTTATCGTAAAGTCTAAGAAATTACAGTGAGATGCACATGATATTTGCATAAAAGTAGAACTGCAAAGTCAAATAGAAAAAATAAGTTTCTGAAAATCAATCATCAGAGGAGTCCCCTCAGTTCTCAAGCTCCAATGATTTACGTGGAACTGTAGCCTGAGATGCAACAAATAGCCGAAATAGAGGATATTTCTGATCAGAACAATAGAAAAACATTTTGCCTTTCTGTGAATGTGCAAAATGGGTTGATCAGAATTCCAATCAAAAACCTTTTTTTGATTCGAATTCCAATCAAACTTTTGCCAGCCATTCCATTTTTGAAGAACTGTTTTGTGAAGACAGAACAGCTGGTTCAAACCAGCCCTAGTGTAGAGGGTAGGGCCAATGGCAGCTTAGCCATCTATGCACTACCTGCCTGCCCCTTGATCCTGGGGGCTCTTTTGGCACCCAGTGTTACACAGAACACCTACTCGGTTTACTCAGTATATGCTGCTCGGAAAAAACCCTTCAGAGGCGAAGGGGAAATGTTCAGAAGACTTTTGACATCAACAATCAAGTAAATGTGAAACCTAGATAGGGTAAGGAGGTTTCGTGCCAGCATAGGATTCCCACACAACAAAACAAATAGCCCATTTACGACTGTTTTGGATCATCAGAGCAACCCAGATGGTCCATAGCATGGGGGCAAGAACTGGTTCAGAACTTCTGAATTTGCAGAAAAACAAATCTCTAATGTGAAGGTTACAGCAAATTTGACTGTGTGTGCTACTGCCCTGACAGTCAGTTAAACTCTAATTGCTTCTAATTAGTACTCATAGACAATGTAATATTCTTTACCTGAAGCTGGAATGGCATTCAAAAGGAAAGTAATCCTTTTCTGCCTTTGAAATAATGAGAACAGGCAGAAGGAGGGAGGGGGAGGGGAGTCATTTTAAATCTGATTCTAACACCTGAAAGCTTCACTGATGAGTATAAAGAAAGGTCAAAGATATCAGCATAAATAGAAAATAGCATTTGTAAAGTAAGATTGGATCCCTTTAGTCAAATGAGAGCTGTATGCAGTGATCAGTATATCCTAATGTGTGACCCTGAAATTCCACCTGGAGTTTAGGGTGATAAATGCAGTAGAACAAACTTCCCCCCTGCATCTCAGAACTGGTTTTTAACATTCATTAAGTCATTCTCCTCTCTATCTTACTTCTTTGAAAACCAGCTTGCAAATCACACACACCTTTTTCAGGATTGCTCAAGTTAGCTCTCATTTGAGAGCAATGATACCAACAATGAGGAACATTTACCAGCAATTGACCATCTACATGTCCCTTTATAAGTCCTAGGAGAACGGCACGGGACAGCTGAAGTTGGATTAATGAAATGAGTGACATTTAAAACTAGAGATAAAATGACTATTCAGTGTGAATTTGTCACACATATCTGTCAAATTTGGCCACTTTGAACTGAATCTGAAAAAGATTATTTTTATCTCACTTTGCCTGGACTTAAAACATTTCAGATATTTTCATTTTGGTTTTTTTGGCGGGGTATCTGGTTTTTCATTTCAGTTATTTGGTGCTTTGTTTTGGCTATTGCACGCCTAAATAGCACCAGAACAGAACAGTCAAATAACTGAAACAAAAAAAGAATAACCAAATAAACGCATGCCTTTTGGGGTGGGGGAGGAGGATTCTATTCAGTTATTTGGATCTGAACATGCTATTAATATTCACAACTACAAATGTACTATTAGTTTAATCTTTTTGGACCCATTTTCTAGATGAACATGATTTGAATGCTAGGTATGTATAAATAAATAAATAAATAAAAAAAAATCCTAGAGAGCCAATATTGTTTTAGTTTCCTAAAGGAACGTTCAAAAATCAGAAACATCTTCTTAAATGTTTTAGTTTTTATTTAAAATATTTATTTATTTATTTATTTGTTTATTTATTTATATTTCTACCTCGCACCCTCCTGCCAATGGTATAAAATACATATAAATAATAAACAAATAATAATAAAGCATCCAATAACAGAAAGCAGAGTTAAAAAAAACCCATCCCCCACCCTCTCCTGTCTCTCTCTCTGAAAGCCGGGCAGAACAGCAAGGTCTTACACTGTCTTCAGAAAGAGGAGAGGTCTGGGGCCAGATTAAGAATGCCCTCCCCATCGTCACCACCTGAGAAACTTGTGGGGTCTCAAGTTGGGCACCCCTGGATGACTGCAGGGGCCGCTCCAGGACCCAGGGGGTGAGGCGGTCCCACAGGTAGGCAGGACCCAAGCTGTATAGGACTTTATAGGTCAAAACCAACACTTTCAGTCAGGCCTGGAAAACTATAGGCAACCAGTGCAGAGAGCAGAGTACTAGTGTAATGTACTTGCGACGACCCACCCACAAAAGGAGATGGGCCACAGCATTCTTCATGGATGATGGTGACCAGGTCAGAGTCTGAGACATATGGCCAAAGCCATCGCAAAAGATGTAATTGGCAAAAAGCACGTCACAGCCGCCACATGGACATCCAGGCGAAGCTGTGAGTCAAGGAACACCCAGAGACTACGGACCTGAGGGACCAAAGCAGGGCGAACTCCATCATTGATGGGGGCCAGCACTCCCTCAGCCTCACCCACCAGCATCACCCCCATCTTGTCAGGATTCAGCTTCAGTCGGCTCACCCTCATCCAGTCTACCATGGCCACCAAACACCAGGTAAGTACTGAGACTGCCAGGCCAGGATCTGCTGAAAAAGAGAGGTCAAGTTGGGTGTCATCAGCATATTGATGACAACATATGCCAAACCCTCTCATGACCTCACCCAAAGGCTGCATATACATGTTGAACAGGAGAGGAGACAGAATAGAGCCTTGCAAGACTCCACACGTGAGGTCCTGGGGAGATGACGAGCACTCCCCAAGCACCACTCACTGAGTTCTCCCAGCCAGGAAAGAGCGGAACCATTCAAGAACAATACTGCCCCCCCCCCCCAGCATGGTCCTGCAAGTGAGTCACCAACATCTCATGGTCAATGGTATCAATTGTAGCCAACAGATCTAACAAGATCAAAAGAGACAATCTTCTCTGATCTAACTCACAGCGCAGGTCATCGAATACCCATTGAAACTGATCCCATAAAATAGACAAGACAGGGCTTCCATTACCTTTGGTTCTCCCATTGCGTCAAATGCAGCATCAAAACTGTGATGAATTTGAGCGATTTTATCCACAAAAAAGTCAATAAACATGTGACAGCGAGCACTAGCAGACAGAGGCCAGACTGACCAGTCCCAGCACCACCTGGAAAAGCTCAGCTGGACACAACTGATACGTATTTCAGTTTTAGTGGATACTAACTTATTAACCAAAATGCAACCCATGTAAACAGTATTTACTAAGTAAACAGAGGTAGAGGTATAAATGTCTTGGCCATCCCATGTAAATGAAGGCAGCCCATGATCAAAGAGGACCCCTTAAAACCTGGAACAAGCAGGTTCAAGACAACCCTTCCACTGCCTGAATTACAGGGGGACCAGGTTGGTCCCAGATCTCCTACAATTTGATGCCCCCCTACCTTTTTTGATGGCCCCCTTAGCTAAAGGCTTAAGAAGGCTACAGGGGGGCATGCTTTCATTGAGAGACCCCTACCCTTTTCCTTATAATTTGAGCCCTGACCCCTTCCATCTTTGTACTAGGATATGCTCTGAGGCAAAGAAGAATTCAGCCAGCTCCAAACATCTAAAATAATTTTGTTTTTTTAAATGTGCACTAGTATTGTTAAAGATGTGTTTGAATTTTAAGGGGTTATGATAGGTTATCATCTAAAGTCCACTTATGGTCTTCTTGTGACAACAAGAGAATAGCTGAAGGAAATCCTTGCCCGTAACATGAAGAATCCACGTGAACAGCTCAATTAATCCCACTCAGCATTTCCTCTCTTAAACAAATGCCAGTGTTCCTTTGGTGTCTGCCACAGTGCTTCCTGTCAAATGCTACTTTGTGTTGCTTGTCTGCAGGAAAACGAAAAATATCAACAAAGCACTTCCTCAGCCTCCCATTTGTGACCTATACAGTAAGTCAGTGAGTGGTATATTCTACAAAAGTGTAATCTTGTTGGAACATTTGCCTGGAAAAGGAAGTGTTTTCTCTATGGACACTTCCACGCCTCTTTCCTTCCCAATGTCAAATTTAACAAACACTCTTGAACCCACAGTAGTTTGGCATGAACTCAAAGTCTAATGTCTGGCAGCTCCACAGATTGTTATCTTCCAAACCAGAGCTAAATAGAGTCACAGCAGGAGACAGAAAGAAAAGGACAAACTTTGCATTGTCAAAAATTCTTAAAGGAATTACTTGGCCTACATTGCAAAAGCTAGAAACTTGCTTTTGTGGAGTGCAATTTGGAAAAACTATATGCTCCAGTTTTGTTTTCTAGGTTTGTTGATGCTTCTACAACCTCCTAGAGAAGTGGAAACGTCTTTCATGATAGCTGGCCTGTTACTGCTATATTATTATCTGTCTAAGCAAGACTACATTCCAAAATAGCCTAATTTAGTGAGAGTATGGAGGTGGTTTACTACTGCAAACAACAACAAGGACAATAGATTTCAGGAATGTCTAACCAGCAAAAAGGACTGTATTCCAAACCATCACATTCATATTGCAATGTCTTGTCTCATGTAAGTATGCTCTAGTGACATCTAGTGAATAAGTGTGCAAAACGTACAAAAGGGCCACACTGGAATTCCAGTTAATTCAAGACATCTGATCTGCAAACGATCTATGACAATTCAGCTCAACTGGTCTACTCTTTATCAATCTGAAAATAATAAAAATATCTATACCTATTATATCTCTCCTTTAGAAATGTCTCCAGTTCCAGAGATCTGAACAGGACTTCGCAGACTGTAGCAGTTTACTTGGATTTTGTTCACTTCTGAAAGTTAACAATAATTTTTGAAAGCCAGCTTGTGAGCTATAGCTATTTCATCCCTCCCAAGTGAGCCAGAAAATGAAGTAGTAGCAAAATAAAATGAAGAACTTGAATCAGGAGATGAGAGCACAACTAGAGGTGAGAGTTCTACCAGCAGCATTGTGGTTGTTGGTATACAGTATCTGAATGAGAAGGATCTTATAGGACTATATACTGAAGGACTGGTGCCGTTGCATTTCTTACTTGTATTTGAACAGGAGGAAACCATGCCCTTCCTGTCTCATCTAAACCTAAGTAAATTATTTAAAGTATAAAACAATCACCAAGTATCAATGAATATGTTAGAGGTAGGAAAATGCGACTTTCATTGATAGAAATGAGTAAAAGCTGGACACAATGAGAAGCAGTCTCTCCTTTATTTCTTGTGGGGTGGTGGTGAAGGGGGCATATCTGCTAGGTTGCTTTCCTACATTTCCTGACATTTACACCCATTCGGTGTTGGTGGAGTTAATCTCATAGAAAGTAACACATACTACTAGAATTGTATCCAAAGATATTTAAGAGAACAGGTGAAATTTGGACCATTTCTTATACTTGTGAAAATCTTGCAAAGAGAACATCATCAGCAAAATTTAAAATCAGGGATGGGGAACCTTTTCCATCCCAGGGGACACTTTGAAAATTAGTAGGCTCTTGAAGGGCTGCATAGAAGCTGGGTGTGGAAGTGCTTAGCGGGTAGAGGTGTGCAGTACTTACCTCTTTCATTTTCATTTTATGGGTTAAAATCCCACCTATTTTTTTTTTGGGGGGGGG
>QEPC01009848.1:1615003-1634144 GCA_003113815.1 Sphenodon punctatus | reverse complement strand
TTTTGATATGGTATTTTATGTGTTTTAGACTATGTTATATTGTTGTGTTTTTATGATTGGAAGCCGCCCCGAGCTGTATTCAGGAGGGGCGGGTTATAAATGCAATAAATAAATAAATAAATAAATAATAAAAGGACTTTGATAAGATCCCACTTGGGCTGGGCTTAGTGGGGTGCAGATCATGAAAGGACCTACCTTGGGGCTGCACACACTCTCATAATCATTCTCTGGGTGGGGAAGGTAGAAAGATTATATTTATATAATCCACATCATCCCATCATCAGTAGCAATAAATCTGGCAAGCAGCCTGGGTTTGTGCTTTGAGCATCAGTCTGTCCATGTCTATTGAACTTGCATTCAGCTAAGCTGCTTAGGGCATGAAAGCCAAATTAAAAACAAAATAAAAATATAGTACCTTGCTAAATGTATGATAGCATTAGCAAAATGGAAACAGGCACCCAAATTCAGATCTACTAAATTCTTGTCCTAATTTCTATTTATTGGGATTTTGATTAACCAAACAAAGAAAAACTAGTGTAACAGAAACGAAATGTACCCAGTGAAAAAATCCCTGCCAGTAGCTCTTGTGAGTTAGACAATAACTTTAGGGACACTAATGGTAAAGCAGCAATGCCTGGGGAAACTGGGTCATTTGAGTTTCCGGCTTCCATTTTTTACTTTTAGAACTGAAGTTAGGTTTTTGCTGTTGTTGTTGTTGTTTTATTTTGGGATGAGTTTTATTTGGTGGAGGATTTTTAGTATAACATCTGTATCAGTTACAGGAAGGTGGAATGTAAATACACTGTTGCTTAACTTTGTTTAGGATGCAGCCAAATCATGCTAACAGACCAGCAGAAGAGGTAATTTACCAGCCTTAAGGTACCAAAGTGTCGATGTAAGAAAACTGTTTCACTCTGGCTGCTCAAAGTTAGGCTCCTAAAGTCATATAAAGGCACGTGAATGAAAGCGAACATCTTAGGAAAAACATCAACATTTCAGGTTAAATTTTTCCATCCCACATTCTTCACTTTTCACATGCCAGACAGTAAAAATGAACTCTGGCCATAGCTAGCTAGCAACATGTGCAAGGGAGCTCTTTATTGATGTAAAACCAGAAAATAATAGAGCCAGAATGAATATCCATAGCAGAAAACATGTCCAAAGATTTCACCTGCTTCAAATCAGATCTGATGAAGTGGATACAAACCACTTTTTGGTTCCTGCTTTATTTATGAAAATAGGTATACATTTCTTTTATTTTGGTAGGCTTGTTTCAGTCACTTTGGTAGTTTGGTTACTTCATTTCAGCCAAAATGATCAAAATAACCAAACCAAAATACCTAAACCAAAATATCTGAACAAATGGGTATATGAATGTGGTTTCAATGGCGATATTATACAGAGCGCTATCTGGAAATGCAAATAATATTAGTGAATACAAACCCATCTATTCATTTCAGCTGTAGGAAAGAGCCTTTTCTTGTGAGCCATCATCCCATCCCTAAATGAGTGGACAACATGCTAAAGGCATGGTGGAAAAGAGTCCAGTACACCTCTCCTACTCTGCTTTATGTTAAAGGAGCCTCTAAACTACTCCACCAGAACCAGTTAGAGCAGAATCAGAGAGAAGCATCCAGCTCCATGTGGCTTAGAATACACCCTCTAAATTTATTTATTTACTTAGACTTATCCACCACCCATCCAACAAAGGCTCAGGATGGCTCACAATCAAACAATAATAAAGTTAAACCATAAAACCTCCCACCCTCCCCTCAGAACTCCCACCATCCCCACAACCCTACCCACAAACCACTCCAACCCTTATCTCCACCCAACAACTGCCTTTATAAATAAAGTTTTAAACCACCTCCTGAAGATGCTTAGGTTTGGGATCAAATAAAACTCCTAGGGAAGGGAGTTCCATAGAACCAGGGCAGCAACTGAGAACTAGTCCACCACCCTGGAAAGGGCATAGGAGGGCTGGGATCTGGGCAATCAGGAGGTAATGATCCAACCAGGACAATGGTGTTGTAACAACACCCCCGATAATCAGAACCCCTATATCCAGGCTGGTGCAGAACATCAAATCCATATGATGCTTAATTAATTAATCAAGCCCAATATTATTTGGAATAAGCCCACAGTTGTCATGGTGGCCATGAACTCCTGCTCTGCCCCCAGAAGGCTGACCTCAACGTGTATGTTGAAATCACCCAAGACAATAAGTCTATGTGATCTCAGTACCACCTCCAAGTCCAGCTCAGCTAGTACAGTCAGACAATAAACTGTGCATCAGTATGGTTGGCACACGAAGAGGATCCCCAGTCCCCCATCCAAATCCAGCACAAGTGGACACACTCTAAATCAGATGAGTTAGGAACCAGATACCCCCGAAAGTCCAAAGTATTTTTACAGACCACGGCCACTCCGTCCCCCGAGCCTCGGCTGATGCTGCTCCAAGTACCTAACTGACAACATCTAGGACAATACTGACCCAGATGCTCATCAGCCAGCTCTCAGTAATACATATGAGTTTGGCAGCCTCATCCTGAATCAAATCATGGATGACAGATATTTTATTTTATTAGCTACCAACCGCACATTAAGCAGCATCAGTGTTAGATCGGGGGACTGACTGGCCTCTACTCCCAAATATCCCAAGACAGGGGGGGAGTGGGACACAGGAACTGACACCAAGCAGAACTTTTATGTGGTGGAGAATTGAGCTCTTGATATTATTACTTCCAAACATGAGGAATGGTGAAAGGAAAAGGGAAAAAGTTGTGGAAAGGAAATATAACAGGGCAGCCCTTGCTGCCTACACTTCTTTGTAGGATTGGGGACCCAAACTCAGCACACACATTTCTTTTCATGTCTGTGCATCTTGACAAAGTGTCTAGTTTCATAGTTTACCCTGTAGTCATCATCACAAATGTCCCACAACTATTCGTTTGTAGTCTAACAGCCCTCACAGGCTGTGGCCTTCTCTCCAGCAGGGTGCGTGCTATCTCTAGGTTCCCAACCTTCACCTTCAGCCAAGGGCTTCAGGTCTTTTATACTCTCTAGCCTGGTTCTTTTAGTCAGCTAGGTCCACGGTATGCCCTGCTGCTAGAGAGCTGTGCGCAAGCTCACGTCTCCAAGGCACTCTCCAGCCTCTGGAAGCAAGCTCTCTAGCTTCGAGACTTGCCTCTTCCCTTTTGTGTTTTCCTCTAAGGCCGCTTTTAAACAAGCGGGTCACAGTCGCGCCACCCATTCGTGCAATATTTCAAAATCCCACAAGGCGGGATTAGACGAGACGCTAGTCCGGGGTCATGCGCATAGAAGGTGGTCGCGTATTGTTTGCAGACCACAAATTAAATACCTCACAATTGAGATATCTTGTGTTTGCTCTATACCAAGATGATTTCACCCTGATTGCATAAGTATGTCCCCCAACCTATTCCATCCCCTCCCACACAAGGGAAATTATTTCAAAGAAAATGATATGCACATTTAAATGGACCCTTTCCTTTCACAGTAAATAAGTTCAGTTTGTAAAAATCTTTTTTTTTGTTCCTATTCTCCCCAGGAGCATCTGAAGGTCAGTAAAAGGCAATTGTGCAGTGCTTAATTATTGTCAGGTACCTTTAATGCAAAGGATGAGACTGTAAGGGGGACCTCGGGTATGCTACAAAGAATACTGACAATGTGAGATTCAAAAGTTTTGTATAGTAATAACTTTGATTTGACATCTGAATAGGACTTTCAAACCTAGAAGCACAGAGGAGAAAGCAAAACAAACCTGAATAAGCTCAAACAGATGTGCTTTGACTTTTCTCAGAAGTCTGACACCCAGCGACATTAACAAAACATGTTCACTAATTAATACCGAAGATATGAATTTCAACTTGCTGTTATGATTAAACCTGTTTGTTATTCATGAGAGAAAGAAAAGATGGTTAAAATGTTAATTTGATTCTTCAGCTAAAATTTGACTAACAAAATTTACTTTTTGATTAGTGTATTTGCATAAATAAGTAGTTACAAGAGTTCCTAATGACATGGAATGGGTAAATGTGTCAAACTGTAAAACAGTATTTTGACATGTGACAATCAAATTGGTATCAAATTGCCCCAACTCTGACAAATTTAATGAAAAGAAAATATTCAGTTATCTTCAGACTGGGAAATTACTATCATCATCATTTTAGAAAAGTGTTAAAACTTATTTGTATATGAATGAAATATGCTTATTTGGTGGAGGTTGGAAGGGAACAATGAATGACCCTCAACAAGATAGGAGTCTTCAGACCTGTTCATAGGATGCGGCCAAGGATTTTGTCCTCCCTAGTTCTCATTCAGGCTTGTTGTCTAGTGGTAGTGCCCTACTAAAAGACAGTCCAAGAAAGAGGAGTAACCAAGCTCAGAAGGGGAGAGAAGTCTCTTCCTCAGGAGGAATCCCTTAACACGAAGAAAAGACTGGGAGGTTTGCTAATTAATTCACTGAACCAGCAGAGAGAGAGAGTTTTTAATTACCTCCGCCTTCCCCTTCCCCTCACAGGGGGCGGTGGACGGTGAGAGGCGCCTTGCTGCGCCCGTTTCAGAGGAGATGGGGCAGTGCAAAGGAATTTCCCGCCTCGGGGCTTCTGCAAGCCCTCGGAGTGGGAAAAGCGGCGGCCGCACTTAATAGCAATCCCCGGCTGGGGTTGCTGCAGCAACCCCGCCGGCTGCAAATGGCCAAAGACAGTCACGTGGGTCATTCCTGAAGGGTGTGACCCAGTAGATTAGGAAGAAGATGGAGCTCCGGCCCCACTTGCGGCCCGAGCGTTCAGAAAACGGCAGTGGGGCGAGCTGCGGTTTGTGTCCATCCCAGCAAGCGGTGAGGAGAACAGTGATGGGACGGACCAGAAAGAAGGCGGCTGCACTGGCAGCTAGTAAGCACTGGTGGGCCGATGAGCAGGTGCCCCCCCCCATGGTCCAGAGGCAGCAGAGGGGGAAGGTGAGACATCAGTGGGCCCGGCAGATGAGGGAACAGTACCCCCCATAGGGGGCAGCGGGGAGGCACAAAGAGAGAGAACCCTTCACAAGAGGTTGGATGGGTGCGAGGCCCTGCTGAGGGAGCTCCTGCAGGGCCCCGCCCCACCCCCCAACCGTACCCTGGGGAACAACAATGATCCTGTCTGGGGGCTACAGAGGAATACCGGCGGGGAGGAGCACCCCCCCGCCAGCATCCTCATGGGCCTAAACCCCGACCAGGCTTTGGAGGGGGGGCAACCATTTTGGGACTGCAAGGCACTATGGGAGGGGTGGATTACCCCCTGGCCACTGCCCCCCCAGACCCTTTCCCTAGCCAAGGTTTGGGTATGGGGGTGACTCCACCGGGCCAAGGCACCCAGGCTTCCCCCTATGGGACCGAGCCCGGGCCCTCCACAGCCCCCCTCCACTATGGAGGAGTGGGCATGTGACTAAAACCCCAGTCTGCTACTGGGAGTTCGAGGGTGTCGCTCAGAGGTCGCCCCCACACACATCTAGCCCCCCCTGCATCGAGCGGTCCGGTAGGGATGGTAGATTCCTCAGGAGGGAACTCCACTCACCCCTTTTATCCACCATTAAGGATGGAGGGGGAAAGGGGGGACATCAGGGGGGTCCAGCAGCTGGGTGCTGCTTGACCGCCAATGGGGAACTGGTGGACCCCACCCCCACAGGGGGGCCCCCACCATCTGCCGGTGCCCCAGCAGTGTTAAGGCAGGTGGTGGAGTCGGCCTCTGGGCGGGGTTGGACAGGAGCCCTTGCCCCCTTTCCTGTCAGCAGGATCCACGCCTGTAACTGCAGTTCCGCGAGAAGATCATAGTGACGACCTTCGCCAGCGAGTGGCAAGAATCGAGAATGCCATACAGGTCCTGGTACAGCAACGTGCATGGCAGCTGAGGTCACACCAGGGAGCAGCGGTAGCAGCGGGTCAAGTGGCAGGTGAGAGTTGGCACCTCCAATCTGGGGGACGGTAACACTGGGTGGGCGACCCGTCCTGTGGTCGGAGCAGCTGGAGGGACGCCTATGGGGGCCGCCAGTGCAGTAACCACCTTGCAGCAGTCGGGGGCAGTTGCAACAAACCAGCTCATATGGTGGAATGGGACGTGGGTCTCGGTGCCCGCCCCCACTTCCACGCATCTGCAGTGGGCAATGGAATAATTCCATTGGGGGCAGGCCTGGGACCGAACACAGTCCCACTGGATGCACGCCTGCTTCAGGTGTGGACCCCCACATGCCCAAATCCACTGTCACTGAGTGATGGGGTGGCAATGACACAGGTGCTTTCGGTTAGCTTGTGTCAGCCCCCCCAGTGGGCGGGGGGTACTCAATGGTATCAACCCCCATAGGCGACCATCTATTCCCAGCAACCAGAGAGAAGATCTGGAGGGGGGAGTACGTTGACATTTTCACCCTGCTGTTCAGCGATCCCATCGTGGATCCAGCTGAGCATGAGGGAAAGAAAGAGAAGGAACGCTTCAAGAGGTCAAAAGCCGAGAGGAATTGGTCAAATTGGACCGCAGCCGTCTCTATTTACCAAGGGGTCATCATACAGGCTTACTGCTGATTTGCCAGGCTGCTGATTTGCTCAAATATGCCGACATATTTGAGCAAATATGCGGCGGGCATACGAAGCAGGCCCGGCTGGGGCATGGCTGTGCTATGACGAAGCTTTTCATCACTGCGAAGCGTGACCTCCATGCTGGGACCTCCATGCCAACAACCTGTGGCTCAACTGTATGAGCGGATTGGGGGGGGCGCCTAGGTCGGACAGTGGTCACCTCCTGGCAATGGGTGGAGCTTTGTCGGCCTTGGAGTCCTTTCGTGATGAAGGAAAGAGGGCACTTGAGTCTTCCTCACGGCAGTGCTTTGAGTTTGGCCGCTTGGGAAAGTGTTCCTGGGCGGCCTGCAGATTTCGTCATTCATGCACCACCTGTGGAGGTCACCACGCAAACTCCGCTTGTCCACGAAGGCACCTCGGGGCAAAAGGTAAACAGTACCCCATTGGCAAGGGTGGTTCAAGGACCGGCGGCTCTGGTGCTGCTGGAAAAAGCCCCAACACCAGTTAAGGCAGCCCAGCTTGAGTCCGCCCTCCTGGACCACCCCAATAGGGAGGAGGTTGCATATGTGGTCACGGGTTTTCAGCGGGGGTTTAGAATACCAGCCCACAAAGTGCAGCAGCGAAGGGTATCCCCGAACCTGAAGTCGGTAGTCGGTTTGGAACACGTGGTCAGGGCAAAAATTGAGAAGGGCAAAAATTGAGAAGGAGAGAACTGAAGGTAGGGTTCTGCCCCCCCTTCGGTAACATGGTAATTTCCCCATTGGGTGTGGTGCCCAAGAAGGCCCCCGGGGAATTCAGGCTAATCCACCACTTGTCCTATCCTCGAGGTGGGTCAGTCAATGATGCTATACCTAAGGACCTCACCTCTGTCCGGTATGCTTCATTTGACTCCGCGGTGTCTCTAGTTAGGTCCTTCGGCCTCGGCGCAGTTTTGGGCAAATGCAACATTAAGTCTGCCGTTCGCCTGCTCCCGGTGAGTCCAGATAGTTTTCCTCTCCTCGGATTCCATTTCAACTGAGAGTACTACTATGACAAGGCCATGTCAATGGGCTTCTCTATTTCATGCTCCGCTTTTGAGAGGTTCAGTTCCTTGGTCGAGTGGATAGTAGGTCAGAGGTCCATTGTAGGCATTCCCCTAACCCATGAAAAGACAGAAAGTTCTACAACTAGACTGACTTGCCTGGGGATCGAGCTGGACATGGTCATCGCCGTCTCCTGCCTCCCGCAGGACAAGCTGACCTCACTCTGGGTCAAACTGGAAGAGTGCTTGGGGGCGACGAAGGTGACAGTCCGCCACCTCCAATCAGTGTTAGGAAGTCTGAATTTTGCGTGTCGAGCTTTCTTGTCGCGCCTTTATGCAAAGTTGGCGGGTAACCCCCCTCCCCTCACCATCATGTCAGGGTGATGAAAGAAATGAGGGAGGACTTACAAATTTGGGCCACTTTCTTGTCCAAATTTTTGTCCAAATTTAATGGCACCAATTTTTGGAGAGATTGCTTGTTGCTTGAAGCGGAGCTTTAGGTACACTCGGACGCTGCCGGGGGTACGGGTTTTGGAGTAATATTTAGGCATGGCCACGGGAATGGACAGATCAAGGAATCACCAGGGATCTTACCTTCCTGGAGCTCTTCCCCATTGTGGTAGCAGTCCAACTGTGGCCGAGCGAGCTGAAAAATCGATCGGTGTTATTTTGGTGTGACAACCAGGACATCATTAACACTCAGTCCTCTCGATCACCAAGGGTTATGAAGCTCGTGAGGGTTCTCTTACTCACTTGTCTGAAATTTAATATCTTTTTTCAAGCCAGGCATGTTCCAGGGCTAGACAATAGTGTAGCCGATGCCCTCTCTCGCTTCCAGATTGAGTGTTTTCGCTTGCTCGCACCACAGGCCAGGCCGACCCCAGAACCATTGCCACCAGCACCAATTGACTAGGTACCAATTCACAGCGGTGCTCCACGGTGCTCTGTCCTGCCTCGGTCTACCACCAGTTGCCTTTGGGATGCACTCGTTCTGGATTGGGGCGGCCACATCCACGGCAGACGCCGGCATGTCTGAGCAGGGTATCTGGGTGGTGGGCTGCTGGAGGTCGGGGGCCTACCATACTTATGTGCGGCCTGCCCCCCTACATTACCAGTTCTGAATTCCTTTTCATCTTTAGGTGCACCCCCCCCCCCGGTTCCAGAAGTGCGTATGGATTGTTGGCCACAGCCTGGTGAGATGGGCGGGCAAGGCTGCCAGTCAGACCAACTGGGGATCACAGCTGGGTTTATCGTCACAAGCTGAGATCCAATAGAGGGGCAGTGTGGGGGGGGGGAATGAGATGGCGACACCTCGTCCCGACCCTCCAGATTCCGAAACAGGGGCCTCTGACTAACATTATCGTGATCCATCTTGGTGAGAATGACATCCCTCACCTGAAGGGCATGCAACTGTTAAAAGGACATAAAGAGAGACCTATGGGAAATTAAAAAACGATTCCCATCTGCCCTCATTATCTGGACTGATTTGGTCGAGAGGATGACATGGGGGCCAGGGGTGCACCCCAGAAAGATTGATAGGACCAGGAAGATTGTTAACAGGGATGCGGGAAGGTGGCTCACAGGCTTGGGTGGTGAGCACATTGACAGCCGGTGGCTAACACATAAATGCCCTGTGCTTTTCAGGGAGGATGGGGTTCATCTGTCACCCGAGGGTAATGAGCTGTACCTTGGCACCCTGAAAAGGACTCTGGTTCAGGTATTAGATAGGCTGTGTAGGTAGGTGGGGGGGTCGGGCTCATCCGGGTGGCCCCGGTGGCCCCTTTATGGCAGGGGTCCAGTACTATAGGTTAGAATAGGATAGATAAGTCGTAAGTAAGAGTAATCTCCTTAAGAGATGGGGAGGCCCACTTGCTGGAATGCAGGGTATGGCAAGCAGCGGGGCAGCCTCCCTGGGAGGGGCGTCAAGCGAGGGTGGTAGGGACAAGTATGGTCCCCCATCAGCAGGCGCCTTCATCCTTACTCATGTTCGAGAGTTTGTGGTCCCCCTCACCTGTGGCCGGTGTCACTGAGAAGGGGAGACGTTATGGACAGTTGTGGGTGGTAATCGAGGGTACATCGGAACCACCCAAGGAGTTTATATAATATAAAAATTAAGATTCAAGTACTGGACCCATATCGCATTAGGCGATTACCCCCACCTGAATTATGATTATAATTGGTTTAATTAAAGAGTGCAGCCGTTCAAATCCCAATCGTGGTGTCTTGTCTCCTTTCGGTGCGTCGGCAAAGGAACATAGATACAAGTATAGATATTAATGCAACAGTCTCACTGCTCATTGAGATACAGAGGAGCTACTGGGGTCTTTTGGCTCACAACAGAATGAATATAAGCTGTTCATCTTTTCCAACAACCAAACCTGACATAAGCCTGACTTTGAAAAAATGAAGACAAAGTAGTTCAAAGGATCTCTTTTATTAGACCAACTTCCATTAATGAGAGCCAAATAAATAGGGACCCATGTTCACTGCGTTTCCCCCATTGCCACCAATGGGGAAAATGCAGCAAACATGGGTCCCTGCCTATACTTTGCTTTCATCTTGGGACCAATACAACAGCCTCACTCTCTCTAGACACTCATAGAAAAGTTAACTCTAAGACAAAATGAGACATGTATTTAAATTGATTAGCTCATTTTCTTTATTTTTCCCTTAATTCCTGTAAATTAAATTTGCTTTAAAGAAAAAAGATAATTTGTCTTGAGCTCCAATTGTCTTCTGTCTCTGAACATCAAAGCAGCCAAGTACAACACATGCAGGTTCCACTCTAGCTTAAAACCCTCAAACGGATTTTTGGTAAATTGGGCCCTCAAAGAGGTAAAAAAAAAATCATAAAACTTTTTTTTAGCAAATGTCTACCACTTCATACTCCATTTTACCTCAATAGTAATGGGGTCAATTGTCCTGTGTTGGTTCATCCCCCTCACACAATTGTAATTTTTTATTTTTTATTGAGAATTTCACTAATACAGAGTTAGGGGTAAATTGGACCCCAATCATATTGAATGTGGAAATGAAAGCAATACACACCTAAGGTACTGGAGGTCATATTCACCCCAAAAATTCAATTCAACCACCAGTACCATACATTTTGGGGATGTTGGGGATACTATAGACCCTGAATACCTTTTGTGTTAAGTACTGTTTCTGTACTGCAAACAATAACTCTTAACAAAATTTTAAAATGTATGTTAAACTGGTCATTTTAAAATCAATCACATTTTCTTTCCAAGTGTGACTTAATTGGGATCTATTTTACCCCATTTCTGGATTAATACAGAGCATTTTTTGTTTGTTCGAGGGTTAAGACAGTCTATGAAACTTCAATCCCAGGATTCTGGCTTTGGTAGGAATAAATCAGCTGGCTAAATTGAAACTTACTCTGTGACTGGAGTTCCCTTCTATTAGCCATCCCCCGCAAGTGGTCCAGTCAGACACTCTCCAAGAAGCAAGATCTTGGGGCTATTCAGAAGCTGGAACAACTCTATTTTATCTGGGAAAACGTTGTGGTATAAAACTGAAATGGTATAAAACAGGCATGGGCCCACTGTTTTTGATGATGACTCTAAGTGGCTCATGTCAGTCTGTCAAAGAAGAGAAAAATAAGCAGCCAATTAGTGAAGGGTGTGGATTGGAGAATAAGGGATTTTTTAATTGGCTGTCTCTACCCATCATCCTCCACTTGGACAACTAGTGCTGGTTTTGTGCTGAGCAACAGCAAAGCAGCATCACAGATTCCAAGAACAGCATGGGTCTGTACAGCAACCTCAAAGCAGTGCTTAATATGTAACAAATTAACTTCTGGGGCCCAAGCATGCCACACAAGCCATTCCCCTTGCTCCAGAATTCATGCCTCTTGACCCAGAACTAAGGACATACATAGTTCCATACTAGGAGTGTTTTAAACAAGATGCTGCCATGCATGGCCACCTAGAAGCCACTCATCTGATTGCCTAAGTGCCCATCTGAAAGTGGTGTGAGGGAATTCGTGCTCCTGTGAACCATGCAGCACCCACTCATGGCCACTCACAACGCACTGCTGAGAAATATTGATTGTGCCATGTGGGGAAACCAAAAAAGTGTGTGGCAGCGGGCACCCACACATCCCCTCCCCTTATGAACTGGGGTGGCCACCCATACCAGCAGACCAGACCAGCCTACCACTCATAGGCACCCTGGGTGGGAGACATGACCTTTGAAAGTCACAGGAACTGGCTGCAAGTGCTGGGGAGCCCAGGTTCCCCAGCGCTCACACCAGGACATATCTGTTTCAAAGGCCATCCCAGTGTGCTTCCCCCTCTCCATGGTCTGCAGCAGGGGACGTGCAAGGCGGTTTCCACAGTAGCCACACTGGGAGCCGCCCATTAGAATCCCTCCCCATGCACTCCACCTGAGTGGCTCCTCCATAGCTATGTGACTCAGTGGCCATGGACCCCACCCCAACCTTGTTCATTTAAAAACACCCTGGGAAGACCAATCGTCCACTGAGCCCAACACCTGTCTTCAACAGTGGACAACATCAGTCACTTGGAAGTAGTACCCAACAGGCCACAATGGGGCAATCTGTTCCCTGTTGTTCACTCCCAGTTCCCAACAGTAAAAGGTTACATTCTCCTAAACCTACTTGGCTAATAGCTGCTAATGGATCTACCCTCCAGAAACTTGTCCAATTCTTTTTAAACCCAGAGGTACTACTGGCCTTTGATGGGGTTAACCCCTGGGTGATGGCTTGACAGACAGACCATAAAGAGGTCAGATAAAGAGCCAGACACAAGGCGAGAATGCCAAAGTAAAGAAAGTTTATTTACCAGAGAAGGAAGGAGTAGTGACTTCTCTCCAGTGCTGGGAGACCCAAACAGCTTAACAGGACCAGAGAGTTTTAGAGTCCAAATGACACCCTAGGGATACTTATAGGACCCCAAACCTGACCAATGAAAAGTAAGCTTATTGGGATATTCATACATATCCCCTTATTGGGATATTCATACCTAAGGTCCTTTTACCAAGTGGTGACTCCTAATTTAGAACCCAGCATTGTGTACATTTAGTTTGGATTATTTTTCTGTATGTGCATCACTTTGCACTTGTCCATATTAAATTTCATCTGCCATTTAGATGTCCAGTTACCCAGTCTGGTAAGATCCCCCTGCACAGTCCACTCATGTTTTAACTACCTTGATTAACTTGGTGACATCTGAAAATGAACCATATTCTCCTGCTAGCAACCCAGCTGCAGGACCAACCTTCTTCTCTACAGCTGATTTAAAAAACTAGGTGTGCTTATCATTTAATCTATACAAAGGGAAGCAAAGTCATTAAGAAAGCCAAATAAACCATCCAAGTTTTCTCGGGCTTTGTTTCAATTATTAGCCTCTTACTATTTTTTCACATTTTGTGGTGCATGGTTCTACTAGGCACATTTCCAGGGATTCAACCCTTCCTTGAATTTAATTGCTGGAGCTGAGCCCTGGTAAGACCATCCACGAATTATGCGCCCTGCCTCAAAGCCTTGACAGTGAACGAGGGGCTATAAGAAATTCTATATGTGCAAGAGCACAACTGGGAGAGGACAGGGGTCTGAGCTCCTGTCATAACTGTTATCACTATGGAGCAGTCAAGCAGCACTCGAGCATCATGGGACAAGCAGGTGCCCAGTCAGCTCCCCCAACAGCCAACCCAACAAGGCTCCAGCATAGGGTGAGCAGGCACCTAGTCAACTCCCCTACACCAGTTCCTGGCCCAGCAAGCTGCAGGAACAATCACAGGTGCTCTCAGGATCCAAGCCAATCCCTGACCCAACAGCCAGCCCAGAAAGGCTGCAAGCAGAGGAGTGAGTGAAGCCTCTTTGCAAGGGCCTACAAGGCCAAGCTACAAGTGCTTGAACAGGGCAAGCAGGCACCTGGCCAGCCTTCTCACAGCAACTTTGCTGGGCTGGTTCCTGGGGCTGGACAGCTGTCCCAGTGTTTACTCACCTCATTCTGAAGCAAACGGGGTGTGGCTTCCAGGGGTGGGGCTGCTGACCCTGTTTCTCCTCATACCAATATTGTGCTTTGTGTGCCTGCACACGTTCTGAGAAACAAGTATGTGTGTATGTGTATAAGAAGCAGGAAGCGTGTTTCTTTATTTGGAAACTAAAGGCAACAGGCCCAAGCTCAGGTCAAAGTGATAGCAGGCACTGGGTACAGCCAGGCAAGCTGCATAGGCCCAATCCATGTGCAGCCACGTGGCGGGCAATTGGCCCTGCAACAATGCGTGGCCAGCTCAGGGAACCAAGCACATGAGCATGGGGAAGCTGGGCAGCTCAGTCAATCATGGAGCTGAGGTGCAACCTCGCAGCTGCCTAGCAGCTGCCTGGCCCTGCCCAGCCTCTCTCCCCCAGTCTAACTGAGAGCCAGCCCTTGGCCATGCCGTGGCTGAACGTGACATGACCCTATAGCCTTGTTCCGAATGTGGCGGGGTAAGCACACTAGGCCACATGGGCTGGCCCACCTTGGACAGTCTTATCCCACGTGGGGTAAAGCTGCTCCATGATGCATCCTCTGGATTTTCCTGAGAACACATTGCAGAGCACCCAGCAGGCGGGGAAAACATCTGGTGGGCTTGAGGCACACGAGCCACTGCATCACATGTATGTGTATACGCAGCAGGAAGCTTCTGCATGGCTCATTTGCCATGGAAGGGGCTCATTTGCCCAGGGAGGGGTAAGACTACCCAATGAGTGGTAGCCTCTCAAGCCCATCTTGTGTGGCTGCACCTGCTGTGTCGTAAAGCTGTGTGTTTCTGGCAGGAGCTTGCAGTAGGTAGTTCTGGATGGGTATGGAAGCGGTGGGCCTGCTTGGGAGTGCAGTTGAGCACTGTTCCCTTTAAAGAGGTCTACCAAAGGGTTTTTGTGGATTTTGTAAACCTCAGCAACCTGAAAGTTGTAGATTCTTTTTTAAACAATGCCAACATATCAAGGACTAATATTTGTAGAACAGTATGTAAGTTATGTATATTACTGAAAGGAGAAAACAAAGACTGAAAGAATTTGGGTCACCAACGATGTCCCCTTAGGAGGCCAAACGCAGGGGCTGGCCTTACAGCAGGGTGATGTGGGGCAACTCTCCTGGATCCCACTATTTTCTCTACTTCCAGGGGCCCCACAGTGCCCTCTGTTTTCACAAAGGGTGTGGAGCCCCCAGTCCCTCCAAGCGGGGCTGCAAAAATGTCCACCTCTAGGGTCTCATAGGGGGTACTTCCAAGAGACGGGAACACCAGGGGGCCCACATTTTGTTTGCCTTTGGCCCTACAGATTTTAAGGCTGGCTCTAGCCAAATGCTTCTCAGACTGGTATCTCTTGGTCTTTAACTGCTCCTCTCCCCCATCTTGCCTCCCTCTGCAAGACCGTGCCTTTGAAATGTAGGAGATAACACCATCCTGTAGCACAATTTTCTGTTCAATTAAGAGTCTCTCTCATACTGCTAAGTTGGTGTTTTCCTAATATATTCTTTACCCAAGTGCTCTAAAGACTAATCCCAAACCGCAATGAACTTGTGAGATCATAGACCTAGATTTGTTCTGAGGGTTGTGAATTCCATTTATGGCAGTAACATGATAATGTCTCCAAGATAATTTTGTATGTCAAATGCAGTACTACTATGCTAAACAGTTGTCCTTTGCTACACTCAGCTCTGTTTGTTCTTCAAGCCTGAACTACTCTATGAACAATTATTTCTTTTGTCCATTATCAAAGCCATTCTTTTAACATTGTTTCATCTCCAATTAGTTTCCAGTGAAAACAATACACAGCATGTGTTTAATCTTTTACTGGAACAAACAGAACCACATTTAGTGAATTCTATCCCAATGTAAAAAAAATAAATTGTTTATGCTTTTGTATCCTTCTTGAATTTTTTATTATTTAAAAAGGACCTTATTTTAAACCCTGTTTGAAATTTAAATTTGTAAGATGCAGGAGATCTTTGCTTAATTTAATGCATTCTATTTTAAACTGAAGGGAAAAATTGATTCGATAATAGGTACAAAAAGTAGCCATTTTAAGAATGCATCAGATTAGTATGCAACCTCCTTTCCTGACCTTTCTGGAACATTCATTGCCTATGCTCTGAAGGAGAATTCATGCCTACATTCAGTAACTATAGGTGAAAATAAACCAGGCGATAGCCCACATTAGCACCCACCAGCTGAATGTTCACCTGCCTGTTAGGTGTTCACCAGATGTTTGCCCTCCCCCCACAGCCCCCACTTGTTGACCATTCATGGTATTGTTCAAGGATATCACAGGCCAACCATGTGGGTCAGACCATGGTAATGTGTGCTCATGTTGCTGCATCTTATTAATTAGATTCACCTGCAACCTTGCCCGTATCCAGGTCCACCAGCACCATAGAGTTACGTCTACCATGACTGCTAGAGGAGAGAGACTCTCTCAGCTGACAGGAGGCTGTGAGTCGAGAGAATGAGAGAGCGAAAGCAAGAGAGCTCTGATGGAGAGTCAAACTAGTTACAAGAGAAGAGAATAGGGGTGCAGGATGGACCTTCTCCTCTTGCAGCCATCCAAGCATGCAAGTGCTGCTTCTGATGGAAAGGAGGGATCACAGCTACAGAAGGCTTCTTCCATGGCTGTTATTCCCCACCCCCACCCCCACTTTCCATCAGAAGCAGCACTCACATGCTTGAACAGCTTCAAGAGGAAAGAGTGATCAGCTGTGAAGTGGTTGCAAGAGGAGAGAGCAGGAGGTGAAGGACCTTCTCCACTTGCAGCCACCCAAGCATGCAAACACTGCTTCTGTTGGAAAGGGGGATCACAGTGAGAGAAGAAGCCTTCTCTAGCGGTGACCCCCTTTCCATTAGGGCTAGGGAGAGGGAAAGCACTGAGTGGTGCCATCAGCAACAGCTACCACCAGCATATTAAATGCGGGCAGGGGACTGTTTGTTTACTAGCTCTACGTGCTAAACAAATGTAATCGGGGGCTGAGTGGGGCTGCACAGATCAAACACAGACTCCAGCAGGCTATTGTCTCATTTGAAAGCACTCTTAGTACTAGAGTTCTGCTCTGGATGGAAATTCCGGCACATTCAGGAAGCAAACCTGACATCATTGTGCCCGACCCAACCCCAAAACAGGCCCAATATGGTCAGGATGGCCCTGCCCCCTATGGAGTTCTGTCACTCCACAATAGTCTGTAAGACTTAGGCAGTGTCACAAAGGGGTGGTTCTAGGGTACTTTCTTTTCCACTCCATTGTCAGTGACATGGTCATTTCCTGTGCAGAGCACCATGATACCATGATGCTCCTTAGTGGGCAGGGCCATGTCAGAAAGGGGGCTAAAAAGAAGTATTCCAAGGAAAATCTTATTGTCAGATAACATGGATATAGAAAGAAGCAAGCATGAACCAAGGAAAGAGCTGAATTCTGCACTTGTATGTTCCATTGACTGTGGAAGATACAACACTGGGGACGCAAAGCAAAGTTCTTATTCTGAGCCCTGAAATGACATGCTTTTCACATGCGGACTCTGATGATGCAGTGACAATGGCCAGAAGTATCGGAAGAGAAAGATATTCAAGCTGGAAAAAGTACTTATTAACGTAGACAGAAGTAAAGTGCAATGATCTTTTACCCTGTATGACTGGGAAGGTCTGGATGAGGAGCCCATTTTTATCTTGTCTGAGCTGATGCTATTTTCCCACCACCAATTTGCTTTTAACTCAAGGATGGAGGGGGGATCAGGTCCTCCTTCAGACATGAATAGAGAGACTCTCTCAAAGTTTAGATGGGTTCAGGAATAATTTGCAGAATTATCAATTGAAGTGAAGTACAATAAAGGTGGAAGGATTACATCAACTAAGAAATAAAAATCTCCCTTCCACAAAGGATATGAAAATGAAGCTGAAACTGGCTTCTCTGAACATAGCAAAATGCCATTGAGTACAAAAGCAAATTGGAAAAGATAGCTCAGATCAATAGAAAAAAACCCTGAAAAGATACCACCTAAGAATAGTGCAAAGTTCACGCCTCATCTACAAGAGAGCTGCTAGAGATGAAAAATCTGATGAAACGCATAAAAAATTAAACTAGCACTGAGCTGAGAAGTAGAGGCACCGCACTGTGACCATGAGACATTAATACATAGGAAACCCTGCAAATAAAACGATGTCCATGTACAAACTGTACATTGATAAGAAACCAAACATCACCCTGAGGAACAATATGCAAAGTGTGAATGGGGAAAGAATGGTGTGGAAGGCACCATGATAACGTGCTGTAGTATCTGACTCTTTTAAGAGTGGAAACTGAAATATTCATCACTGAGACAGAAATATACCAAGGAGGACCGATAACCCCTATGAATCTCTGAAGTGCATAGAAGTACACTGTTCATTGAGGAGACAGACATTCCAAGCTGCTGAAAAGATTAAATTGAGTCTTCTGTTTCACACGCAAAAAGGAAAGATGAATGAGGGCGTTAAATGCTATATGGATAGCTGACTAGGCATCTGCTTAGTCTGTCACCCCACTTGCTCATGGAAGTGGGCCATAAGGAAACCATTGCGGGGAAGAAGAGGATATGTGCCGTTAGATGCTGCATTTGCTTAGAGGAGATGTAGAAGGATTGAGACATTTGGGGTAAAGAGGGTTTCCCTGAGACTGAGGAGAGAGAAGCATGGAGAGGCTAAGGCAAGTATTTTATTTATTTATTTATTTATTTATTTATAAATATTGATTAGCCGCCCCCTCATGCCAACGGCATCTCAGGGCAGCTTACAACATTCAAACACACAATAATAAAATACCCTAAAAAATCCATTAAAAAATACACAACTCCATCAACAAATATAAAATCTCTTAAAAATCCCCCCCCAAACTACCCCACCCTCCCATCCTCCCCTCCGAAGGCCTTGGCAAACAGCCAGGTCTTGCAGGCTCGATGAAATGCCAACAGACCTGGGGCCAGACGGGCTTCCTCTGGGAGGGAGTTTCCAAAACCGCGACCCGGCCCAGAGAACGCCCTCTCCATTTGGTCCCCCGTTTTACACAGGGGACCTCCAAAAAGGCACCCCAGTGGACCGAAGGGATCGCTCTGAGGTGCGGAGGGTGAGGCAGTCCCCGAGGTATGAGGGGCCCAGACTGTACAGGGCTTTATAGATCAACACTAACACCTTGAATCTGGCTTGGTATGCTAGAGGCAGCCAATGCAGAGCACGGAGCACAGGTGTTATGTGCTCCCACTGCCCCATCCCTATAAGGAGACGGGCCACCGCATTCTGCACCAGCTGCAGCCTCCGAACCAGAAAAAAGGGAAGCCCCATGTAAAGAGCATTGCAGTAATCTAGCCTCGAGGTGATGAAGGCAGGAATGAGAGCGGCCAGGTCGGGCCTGGAAATTTATGGGCACAGCCTCCGTACCCAGACTGAAAAGGGTCAAGGAAACCAATGCTGTCCAAATGCACCTGGAGCTGCCGTGCCACTGCCCGCTCAATAACCTTCCCTAAAAAGGGAAGATTAGAGACAGGTTGGTAACTGGTGAGTGC
>QEPC01009848.1:1598662-1614903 GCA_003113815.1 Sphenodon punctatus | reverse complement strand
TTGAAGTCCCCCAGGACCAAGGTCCTGGAGCAGTTCAGTGCCACCTCCAAGGCCAGCTCTGCTAGAGCGACAAGGGATGCTGCCGGACAGGAAGGGGCCCAGTATACCAGCAGCACCCCAAGGTTGCCCCCAGCCAAATCAAACACCACATGGAAGGCTTCAATATCTGAAATCTCCCGAACTGGATAACTCCTAACTGGACATCCCTCTCTAAAAATAATAGCTACACCTCCCCCTCCAGCCCCCCATGCAGGGCTGGTGCTGCACAGAATACCCAGCTGGAACAAGATCTGCTAAAACTGGTCCTGCCTCCTCGTCGAGCCAGGTTTCTGTAATACATGCAAGGTCCGCTGTCCCATCCAGGATCCAATCCTGGATCACTGGGGTCTTATTCACTACGAACCTTGCATTCAGCAGCAGCAGCCCTTTGCAGGCAGACCTTAGACCCTGATCCTCTCTCACCCTCAGTGGGGGGGTGACTCTCTTAACCTCCACCAGGAACCTCGGTCCCCTGGGAGGACGAGTCACCTGTCCCCTTGGACCATACCATCCTTGCCCCATAACCACCCCTATAGCAGCTCCTTCCCTCCCGTCTGCTCCATCCTGACCCCTACCCCTTGTCTGTTCACCCTTCCCCCCGAGTTGCTCCCCTCACAACCCTCCCCTCCCCCATTTCACTCCCATATCCCCCACTCCTATTTTTCCTCCCCCTCCCCCCATCTATGTAGCAGGTGAGGTATGTACAGGTGAGGTCCCTAGGGCTGAATGGAAGGGTAGGAGCAAGAAATTAGGGGAGGGGTGGCTTCTATGACTGATTGGAGCAGGAGGAGAATTGATTTTGTGGGGATCCCTATAGACATGGCATAAAAAGAAAGGGAGAGTTTGGGGCCAAAAGGAGAACATTAGAGAGATTTATGGGTGGTTTGCGGGTGTAAAGGTAGAGCAAAGGGAAGGTCTGAGAGTGGACAGAGTTCCTGCCGGAACCAAAATATTAGTTGTGGAAAACCTTTCTCCACCACCACTCGAACTAGACTCAGTCCTTCGCTTTTTGAATCCTTTCAGGTAGCTGGCAATACGGGCTGAACTGTCATCATTAATCATGGATACTCCAGCTTCATATCTCCTCTCTAGCAAATGTTACAAGTACGATGAATTGTCTCAGACTGCTTTTTTATTTTAATTAGTTAGTTAGCTAGTTATTTAAAAAACTAATATCCCGCCCCTTCCTGCCTAGGCAGCCCAGGGTGGTGTACAATATAAAATATAAATATAAAAACAGTTAAAACAAAACTTCATACGGGTCATAACAACCCCCCCCCCCCACGAGCTGTTTTGCTGCCATGGGAACATGTGCTATTTAATTCTAGCGCAGCACTGTGGGCAGCAGGCACTAAGGAGGTACCCTGTCCATTGCATGAGCTTGCCGGTGGGAGAGCCGCAATACCTCCTTTCCCACAAGATGGGAGCTGCGCTAGATTTGAATAGTGCATGCTCCTGCAGCAACAAAGCAGCTCGTGGGAGAGCAGCCTCAGACTCCAGCACTGAACTTGCACACACAATTAGCTGTAGGAGCAAAGAACACTTGCCCCACCTGGTGAGCACATTGCACCCATTCTTAGCTGACAGATTTGACCATGGAGTTCAGAAACCTTGACTGCACCTTCCAGAAACAGCGCTATCAGTACACACCAGTGTTTGCATAAGGTAGCAAGCAGGGAAAAGACAAGTGATAATGGTCATGCTCCCAGGGGGCACAAGAATGGGAGACACTATAAGAACCTATGTAACAGGTGAAAGGAGCTCGCAGGGACAAAGAAGGGCCCAGGGGCATAGGCCTCTCTCCTTCTTTCTCCCCCAGCACCTCTCCCTCCTTCCCTCCACTTGCTGCACCTGAGCCCTGGAGGCTGCAGCTGTGTTGCCTGCCTTGTGCCGCTGGCGATGCTTGCTCCATTCTGTGCCACACACCAGGTGGGTCCCACATACACCGTGGGCTGCAGGCGCTTCTGCTTCCACTCAGTCTCTGCCTGGCCATGCAACAACAAGACAGGATTTGTACCCCCTCTCCATCTTGGGCCCCTGAACAAATTTTCCTCCTGCCCCTATGATAGCTTTGTCCCTGGAAGGGCCATTCTAATGTATATCCATACTGCATCCAGTGTGCAAAGTGCTCCACCACACTCCTAATGAGAGGTTAAGGAATCGAATTTTCCCATGTCTCCACTGCTTATCTTCTAGCAATGTCAGCTTTCGAACAAAGTTTGGAATACTTTGCCACAAAGAAGTCATTGTAGTTGCAGTAAATAGCTAAAACAAGAAGAGCGTATATTAAAATAGAGAAGCTTACCCTGCACTTTCCTCAACCAGTATTAGTAAAAGCCTAGAACATGTAGCATATGATCATCAAGCATAAAAGCAATGTCTAAGATGAGGGAGCAGTGGCTAATATTTGTACATTAAAAACAAGGAAAGTAGCCAAGAGATCTTTTTAAAAAAATAAAATAAATAAACCACCCTACCTTTCAACAACAAAGGCTAAATGCAGTCGATTCTGTGTAAGCTAAGTATGTTTTCCTAACATTAATTGTTAGTTGCTGCTGTTTTCCTGTGTCTTTTTCAGTCAATGAACGATAAAGCCACAGATGGCATGGGGCATGGGCTATCTAAACACAACAGTGCCATCACATGTCCAAAGTCTGTGTATCTCAAAATTATACTAGAGGCAAAATTTGAGAGGATATTCAGTAAAATTAAAAGATTGTTTTCATACTGCAAGCACTAGATGGTTACCACCACCACTTAGGCCATTTTTAAATGGGTACGGCTGGGGGATGGGTCTGTGTGCACCGTGTGGAACACCAGCGCCCAACTGGTGAGGGGAGGGGGTGTTAAACAGGCCAGGATGGGTGTGTGCTGGGTGTCCGCCCCTACCCACGTACTGCCCACTCCTGCTCCTATATGGAGTCTTCCTGATTTTCCCCCCGATGCTCCATGCGTGGTCATGAGTGAGCGTTGCATGGGTCATGGGAGCACATGCCCCCCCCCCACTGCCTTCAGATGGCCGCTTGGGTGGTGGGAGACAGGTGGACCTGCGTGGGTGTATCCCATTTAAAAATGGCCTTAGTTTTCATACAGTTAAATACTGCATATTTAACAACAGCATCATTTTTCCTTACTCTGTAATAATGATCCATTTTTTCATTACAATTAATTCATAAAAGTATGAACAACTCATTAAAGGCCCTCAATGGGTGCAATATGCTCATAGATTAAATTTTTCAAATAGCAATATGACAAGAGGCCACACATCAAACAGCAGATAATCAAGTAGCTAGGGGTTCACACATGAATTTTTCTGTATGCATGGAGAGTAGTTGCCCTTGTAACCCTGCACACACTTCTATTTTCAGATGATATAAAGGGTGCATTATCCTTGACCAGGAGACAATGCTGAGCATTGCTCCATCACCCTTCCCTCCCAATTTTCACCATCTCTCTCTCTAGTCACTGGTGGACTGTAAGTTGGAAAGTAACTTTACAGGTTACTGGGTGCATTTACATGTTATGCTGAAAGCATGTCAGTGAATCAAGTAGCATGTGACTCCAGTTTAAAGTGAAGCTGATGAACACAGGTTGAGAACCTGCTCAACTAGTACTAGTGCTTTCACACAAACAGAAACTACTACTGATAACTATTTGAAAAATAACATGTGAAAGGGGCCTGTGCTTGCAACATTTTCATCACAAAATAGGGTCCAACAAAATCTATATGCATGTCTAAGCCCAGGTATTTAATTAATGAATTAGAATTTTTATCCAGCCCTGTCCCAATGCATGTGTGTTCACACTTCTCACTGGAGTGGAGCTGAAACAAGTACATACAAAAATGGGTATGTATACTCACCAATCGAAAGGGCAGTACTCGACACCCCCTCCGCCCCCAACCCAGTAACCTCAGGACTAATCAGTACCTGATTAGTGCTCGACAGGATACCTGTTAGGCGCAGGGGAAGGGTAACCCCCAGAGCCCCCGTCCCTGCAGCTGTCCCCAGGGTTCCCGCTCTGGACTCAGAAGCACCACCGCTTCCGCCACAGCTGTCAGCAGTGGCAGAGGTAGCGCTGCGATGTGATGGCACTGTGGCACCTCCCCTGTGACACCTACACGACAACAAGCTGTATTGCAAACAGGAAAAATGTGCATTTCACTTAATGACCGTGAACTTCTTGGGGTTTGTCATTAGCCCCCAGAGAATCGCAATGCAGCCTCAAAAGGTCGAGGCAATTCAACATTGACCTGCCCCCAAGACGGTAATTTGAGCTTCCTGGGAAGCGCAAATTACTATAGGCAGTACATTCCCTATTATGTGACAGTAACCAAACCCCTTACCACACTCCTGAAAAAGAATCAGTCCTATATGTGGGGTCCTGAGCAACAAAACAGCTTTTTGCATTTGAAACACGCCTTCCTCTCTGCTCCAATACTGCAACACCCCGACTTCACATGACCCTTCTCTGTGGAGGCAGATGCCTCCAGCACTGCCATAGAGGCAGTCCTCCTCCATGCAACAACGGACAAAGATGCCCCCAGCCCTGGTGCATATTACTCATGACAGCTGACCATGGCTGAGCAAAATTATTCCATCTTTGACCGAGAACTCCTGGCTATTAAAGCCGGCTTCGAGACCTGGCATCACCACTTGGAGGGGGCTTGACACCCGGTTACGGTTCTACCGGCCATAAAAACCTTATGTACCTCCAGACGGCTCAGATCAACGATACCTGCCACGCCCGCTGGGTGGTTTTCTTTGCTCAATTCATCTTTAGCATCAAATATCGACCCAGTCACATAAATATACTTGCCAATGCCCTATCTCATTATCACGAGGAAAGGGACCAGATCCAAGCAAACCCAGGACTTATTCTTGATGCCAGGGTCTTTGCATGTACCTTTCTGACACAGGAACAACTAAAACACGCAACAGCAAGAGAATTTAATAGCCACAGATGACCCTTCTTACATAGAGGACCAAGGATTCCTCTGGAAAGCAGGAAATATCATGGTTCCCCCATCATGAAGAGCTCCGATTCTATGGCCTCATCACGACGCCCCGTTAGCAGGACATCTGGGGAACAATCAAATCCTTCAGTTGATTCAATGCAATATCTGGTGGCCAACCCTTCGTGCAGATGTGCTCTACCATGTGCGCAGTGTGCACAAACTAAGGTACCCTGCAAGGCCCCCATGGGGCTTTTGCAACTTGCCTCTGTACCACAAGGACCTTGGTAGCGTGTGGGGCTAGACTTTGTTGTAGAATTGCCCTCTTCTCAAGGTTATACAATGGTATTGGTGGCCGTTGACCACTTTACAAAGATGGCACACTTCATTGCGTGTAAAGGCTTGCCCACCGCCCAACGAACCGCTTGACTAGTGCTTCGCCATATAATAAAATTCCATGGGTGGCCTACAAAGATTATCAGCAACCGTGGCACTCAGTTCGTCTCTCGTTTTTGGAAGGCCCTGTTTCGAGCCATGCAAGTAGCCTTGAAGCCCACAACAGCCTACCACCCGCAAGCCAATGGACAGGTAGAAAGAATGAACCAGAACCTCGAACAGTATTTATGCTGTTACATAAACTATTTACAGGATGATTGGTATCAGTGGTTACCAACAGCAGAATTTGCCTACAACAACGTCCCGAATGCCTCCCTCGGAAGCTCACCCTTTTTTGTTTCTTATGGCTTTCATCCCTCCCTCGGCACCCTGGACATGCAACCTTTACAAGTCCCAGAGACAGGCGCCCTCGCATTACGAATCCAAGAGATTCAAGCCATAGCAAAACAAACCTTGGCCAAGGCCCAGCAACAATATAAAGAGCAGGCGGATAAACATTGCAGCCCAGCGCCTACGTTCGAACCAGGAGATTTTGTCTGGTTAGATCGCCGAAATTACCCGTCTATGCGCCCATCGCGCAAACTGAATTATTGGTTTCTGGGACCCTTTCCTATCTTACGAAAGGTGAATAACATCACCTACACCCTGTGACTCCTCCCCGCTATGAAGATCCATCCTACATTCCATGTTTCCCTTCTGAAGTCAGACGTAGGGGAAGCCCCCATGAGTTCCACTACTGATAGCTCCTCTCCCATCTTGGGCGACCCTGAATATGAAGTACGGGCCATTTTGGACTCCAAAATTTGGCATGGTCATTTGTATTATTTAATAGACTGGGTCGGCTATGGCCTGGACGACCACTCCTGCGAACCAGCCACTCGGGTGTCTGTCCCCCGTTTGGTCCGCCTCTTCCACCTCCACCATCCTAGCCACCCCCGCTTGGTGTGGGGTCTTGTGCGGGGGTTTCAAAGGGGGGGTACTGTTAGGCATAGGGGACCGTGAACCCCCAGAACCCCCATCCCCACAGCTGTCCCCAGGGTTCCCACTCCGGACTCAGAAGCACTGCCACTTCCGCCACAGCTGTCAGCGGCAGCGGAGGCGGCACAGCAACGTGATGGCACTGTGGTGCCTCCCCTGATGGACATGTTGGACATGGGGGCGGGGCCGACACAGCTGCGCCACTCTGAGCGGCTGCAGACACGTCGGGGGTGCCTTTCCTAAGTGATTATTCATACAGGCCAAATACTGTTTTTAATGGCATCCTGTAACCAGTCCAAGGAATATAGTCATGTGTTTCATGAAAAAGAACACCTCCCCATGTATGCGGGGGCGCATTTGTGCTCACCTGGGCCCAGAACTGAGTTGCTTCATTGGTAGCAGAGTGGGGGCAATGCCCCTGCTCTGCCTCCAATGCCAGGGGAGAGGATCTCTGCCCCATTGAACCAGGTGGTTGTACCTGGGAGGGGGGGTGGAGTCCCAGGCAGGTAAATACCTGTGCCAGAAGCAACCCCTTCCTTTCTGTTCCTGGCTCCGACATGGCACGGACAACTTTGTGGCTTGCTGTTCAACTTGCTGTTGGTGGTAAGCCCCTCCCCCTTACCTGCAGAATAGTAGGTGTTTGGGAGGTCTGCCCATGGGGGGATTCATGGGCTTGAAGGTTGCCCTTCCACGAGGGATGCTGTCTTCCTTTGGTGGCTGGCAGAGGTGAGGGAAATCCTGGCTTATCAGCTTCAGCCCAGCCCACCCCACTGGTGCATGTGGCACTTGCCGGCTCTTCAAAATGCCCAACTAAGGGAATCCTAATATCCTTCCCTCCACCCCCCACTCTCCCCTCCATGTTTGGGGCACACAGTGTAGGGATGGGCTGGAGAGGGCAGTATCTGGAGACCACCTCATGCAAGCAGCATGATGGATACATTGAATCCCCAGCGCAGTAGAAAGCAGAAGGGGAGGACTGTTCCTTACTTGAGAGGTAAACGCAGCCAGGATAGGGGACTCCCTCAGTGGCATAGGGAGTGTATTGTAGTAAATTCCCAGGTGGTGCAGGGGTGATGGTGCCTCCCCTTATGAGGGGGAGAATCCCCAGGGTGTGTGCACAAGGAGCGCTGGAGCCTCCCTCATGGGAGAAACTCCCTGGGCGGCACAAGGGGCGCTGAAGTCTCACCCCTCAGGAGGAAATCCATGGGTGGTGCAAGGGGTGTTGGAGCTTTCCCCCATGGGAACAAATCCCTGAACGGCGTAAGGGGTTCTACTGCCTTCACCCACGGGTAGGAAGCAAGTGCAGACAAGTAAGTTGGGGAACATAACCTCTGACTATCGGGAGCTGGGAGTGAATGGCAGGGAGAGTATAATTTTATTATGACAGGTTGGGTACCTCTCCAAAATGACAGAGCATCCACTGTCAGGGACAGGATGCTAGGTTTGATGGACCATTGGTCTGACAAAGTATTTATTTAATTTATAAAACAATTTTATACCCCGCCCGTCCTGCTCCAGGCAGCCCTGGGTGGCTTACAGTGTAAAAACATATAGAATCAAAAACAATACATTAAAAGAGAAGGCAAACAGAACCAGAAACACCCCACCCCACCTCCCTCGCCAAAGCCAAGGCGGAACAGCCAGTTCTTACATATACAACAGAAGGGAGGTCCGGGACCAACTGAGCCTCCGCCAGGAAGGAGTTTCACAGCCGAGGTGTGGCCACTGAGAACGCCCTCTCCATAGTGACCCCCCCGAACCACATGGGGGACCTCGAGAAGGGCGCTCCCGGCAGACCACAGAGGTTGCTCCAGTGCGTGGGGAGCTAGGCGATCCCACAGGTAAGTCGGACCAAGGCCATATAGGGCTTTATAGGTCAAAACCAACACCTTGAATTAGGCCCGTAAGACTATAGGCAGCCAGTGCAGAGCCCGGAACACTGGTGTAATGTGCTCACGGTGACTCGTCCCCATAAAGAGATGGGCCTCCGCATTCTGCACTAGCTGCAGTCTCTGGACCTTCACCATGGGTAGCCCCACATAGAGTGCACTGCAATAGTCCAATCTCAAAGTAATAAAAGCATGGATGACAGTGGCCAGGACACTATCTGAAACATACGGCCGAAGCTGACTCACCAGATGTAACTGGCAAAACGCACTTCTTATGTCATTATGGCACTTCTTATGTCCTTATGTTCTTATGAAGAAGTAGAGAACAAACCAGACTTCTAAATGGAAAATTAAACAAATGTTGGATCATAAAAAAGTTCATCTGCTGTATCTTGTTACTGAAAGAACAATAAAAAAATATTTCTCTCCCAGCAATTATTTATGGTTCTCCAAAGCATCCTGTTCAACTCTGCCTACAATCATCATCTCTATGCCAAAATAAACAACCCAGTCATGGAAAGAAAATGCCAGTACATTAGAATGTTTTTAAAATGTAGTTTGACAGTAAATTAGTCTTGTGTTTTGATGCTACTAGTGTGTGAAATTAATAAAAATCTGCCACAAATCTGAGTAGCCTCATCAAAGATAAATAGAAATTAGATGAAAGGAAAGCAATAAGGAGAGATAATAATGCTATTTATTTATTTATATTGTGGACTTTCACTTTTGAAAAGATCCCCTTCCAAAGTAGTATGTGTTCAGTACTGCAAAGAGAGCAGCAGATTAGAGACAGTATCTTGGACATAATTTTTTCGGGTTGTATTTGCTACAAAGACGGATGTTTTCACAAGGAGCGTAGAGGGGATCCACAGTAGTTTTTGACGAGCAAAAGAGAAATTATTCTAATGACACTAATCTTCCTCTCCAGCTGGCTTCCAGTACTGGAGCCAGGATTACTATTCTCATTTGTCCCACTGCATGTAGGCAATGATTTTCACAGTTTAATAACTTAGCCCATTAAATTTAAAACAATTCAAAAAGGTTGAGTTATCATTGTGGAATAATGGACTGCAAAATATTGGTGTTATGAGGACAGAAGTGTAAAAAAAACAACCCAAAACCAGCAACCACAAACCAACTGCCACTATTATCTCCCTTTTCCCATTTCATTGTCTTAGATATATGGCTTTGTAAAGAAAAGGAAGAGAGATACCGTGGAGGATTTCCATAGTTATTATGCAGTAGTTTGTATCATAATGGAAGTTGTTACTCATCATGCTACCCACTCATTGGGTATTTTCAGACGTTACGAGATCACAGTGAACCACAGACAATTCCCTGTGGTGGCTGTGACCGCGTAACGTCTGATGGGGGAATGGATGTCCCCCCCCCAGATGTTACCACAGCGGGGAATCACTTTCGCCACACGAGGGGCCAAAGCGGCGGGACCGGTGGTCATCTCGTGGCGAAGGCAATTCCCCGCTGTGGTGAACCCCGCCGTCACTTCTGGATGGCAGCCACGGCCCGGAATCCCCGCAGGGTTTCCGGCCCGTGGCCAATTCGGGTGAGCGCTGCAGTTGCATTGGCCGCAGCGGCCGCCCGTCTCCCCAGAGGGCGAGCGGTGGGGAGCGTGGAGGGGGCGGGGCTGTGCGGCCGCACATTGCGTTGCACGGCCCCGCCCCCTCCCCGATTCCCCACCGGGATCCCCCGGCACGTCTGTTAGGGCGTGACGGGGTCATCCCAGCGGGGGATCAATGTATTGATTTCGTGACAGGGCCAATCGACCCCGTCACGTCTGAAAATACCCATTGTCTGCATAAAGCTTACATTGGGTGTTGCGCCTGTTTGTTGAAAACCCAATACATGCTTACCAACTGAATTCTGAAAAATCATGGCTATGGCCATCATACATCTACTACTAACATGTAATCACTGATACATACAGTTAAGTATATCACTCCACTTCCATTGGGGTGATCTGAGAGTCCCGAGGAAAAAGATATCATCTGGACAACAGCTGGTGGAAGGAGTTTCTTGAATAGCCACTGGAACATGCAACAGTATGTAGGTGTAGCTACGGGATCAGGATGATATTAGTGATTTCAATGCACAATGGATTTCTACGGATTTAGCATTCCATCTGGGAACACCAAATGAGTACTATGTTTTAGGGGAGCATGTGGCAGTGTACAGTATGGACTATGTGGTACAGATTTTTCATGTTGTACTGTTGTTTCTGAACACTGGTTTATGGTAAATTATCCAAACCCCAAGCCTTGAGGTATCCCACAAGCACTTGGGTGGAATGGTGGAAACTATCATTAAGAACAGAATTGCTGGGCATGTTGATAAACATTTATTTATTTATTTAAATTTTATATCCCACCCCTCCTGCCCACAGGGCAGCCCGGGGCGGTGAACAACATTCATTAAAACATTAAAACAATATAAAATTTTAAAACAATTTACAATTACAATATTAAAAATACCCCAATTTGTGGGGAAAGCCCCCATCCTCACCCCCACCCCACCCCTACCCCTCGCCAAAAGCCTGACGGAACATGGCTTAATCGGGAAGAGTTAACATGGATTTAGCAAAGGTAAGTTATGCCTCACTAATCTGTTCAAATTCTTTGAGGGTGTAAATAAGCATGTGGACAAGGGAGACCTGGTAGATATAGTGTACCTGGATTTCCAGAAAGCATTTGATAAGGTTCCGCATAAAAGACTCTTGAGAAAATTAAAAAGTCATGAGATAGGAGGTAGTGTCTTACTATGGATCAGTAACTGGTTAAAGGATAGGAAGCAAAGAGTAGGACTGAATGGTCAGTTTTCACAATGGAGAGATGTAAAAAGTGGTGTGCCCAGGAATCTGTATTGGGGCCGGTGGTGTTTAACATATTCATTAATGATCTGCAAAAGGGCGTTGCAGATGACACCAAATTATTCAAGGTAGTTAAAACATGAGCAGACTGTAAAGAACTACAATAGGATCTTACGAAACTGGTTGCCTGGGCATCTAAATGGCAGAGATGAGATTTAATGTGAACAAGTGCAAAGTGATGCACATAGGGGAAAATAATCCAAACTATGAGTCCACAATGTTGGGTACTAAGCTAGGAGTTACCACTCAGAAAAAGGATCTGGGAGTGATTGCAGACAATACACTGAAATCCTCAGTGCAGTGTGCAGCAGCAGTCAAAAAAGCAAACAGAATGTTAGGAGTTATTCGCAAAGGGATAGAGAATAAAACTTAGGATGTTATAATGCCTCTATACAAATCAATGGTGCGACCGCACCTGGAATATTGTGTGAAGTTCTGGTTACCCTATCTCAGAAAAGACATAGCTGAACTAGAAAAGGTACGGAGAATGGCAACAAGAATGATAAAGGGTATGGAACGGCTTCCGTACAAAGAGAGGCTTGACAAACTGGGTCTCTTCAGCTTAGAGAAGACTCTAAGAGGGGACATGCTAGAGGTTTATGTAATGTAAGAGTTTATTGTTTCAACCATAGGTTATAACAACATAACAAAATATATACAATGAAACAAAATATATATAATAAGACAGCAACACAAAACTCCAAAACTCCAACACTAAAACAAATCCCAAAAGAACATTTGCAATAAAAGCAACTACCCACTAACCAATCTTCGATAAAATTTCAACGTAGCATACTTTCAGGTAAATCCAATTAATTCCCCTTTTAGCTAATAAATCTAACAAACACAATTGGAATTAAAATTGAATACACCCTAAAAATAAACTTAACAAATCAAACTGTTTAATTATATTTCTAACTGGGTATCCTCCTTTCCTCCAAAAAGATATGGAGGTGTGCTTATAGAGCTAGTATGTTAATAGCCATAACTAGAGGTTTATAAAATCTTGAGTGATGTGGAACGAGCAGATAGGGAACAGTTATTTACCCTCTCAAATAGTACTAGAACTAGGGGACATTCTATGAAACTAGCTGCTGGCAGATTTAAAACAAATAAAAGGAAGTACTTTTTCACTCAATGCATAATTAACTTATGAAAGTTGGTACCAGAGGACATTGCTAAGGCCAGTAGTATAATTGGGTTTTTAAAAAGGCCTGGTTAAGTTCTTAGAGAGTAGGTCCATTAATGGCTATTAACTAAGTAGCTTAGAGGATCAACTTTTTACTTTCGGGAGCTGGGAGTGTACAATGGGGAATGGATTGCCCATTGTGGCTGCTGGTTCTTTTCCCATGCAATCGAGATTGGCCACTGTCAGAGGACAGGATACTGGACTTGATGGACCATTGGTCTGACTCAGTATGGCACTACTTATGTTCTTATGTTCTTAAGCACTTGTTAATTAATACTTCTTGGTTCTCTCAGAGTTATAAACTCAGAGTTATAATGCTTTGTCTGAACGTTCCAAGTAAGGGATAGAAAGTTGCAAGATACTGTATGGTAGTTACTATGTAGTATATACCACACAGTTGGAATTATCACCTCTGAACAAGGCTTGCATATTGTATTATGAAATAAATTTTCCATGAAAAAAACTCACAACATTCATTAACAAAAGTGGGACATCATTTATCTTTACATTATATACTTTTTCCACACCTTGTATACATTTTTATTCCTGTTTTCTCAGTACTGTCTACATCCAGTACCAACAAGGCTTGAGGATGTCGTCATGAAATAACTCGTAACATTTTTTAAGTCAGGACTTCAGACATGCCACTAGGTGATAGTCAGGCCTCTCATTATTCCAGTCACTTGGTAAGTTGCAAAAGGAGTTTACCAAGAAGTTGCCTGTCCAGGGGAGGCAGGTGTCTGCGACTGGTGGTGAAGGCCATTTAACAGTTGTTTGTGTCAAGGGGGTTTGGGACTGGGGATGGGATGGGGTTTTGCTTATTTTAACTTATATTTTAGTACGCTTTATGAGGGATATGGGAGGAGGGAAGAGAAAGAAGAGTAGGAAGATGAGTGGGATATGGAGTTGGGTGGGCAGGAATTTCATGGACCTCCACTGAAAGGGGGAGTACAAGCATAGATTGGGGCTGAAGGGGTTTACATATTTTAATATGCTTTATTGACTTGCATAAATTACCATGAGCGGTATACAATGGGGAATGGATTGTAAGTGAGGTATAAATCCAAAATGTATATATGCATTCACTCATGCATATAACTTCACAGTTTTTTAAAAAAAGAAAAAACAACAGAGTGATGGGATCCAGTTATCAATGACTTGAGGGTTTTTTTAAATTAAAAAAAGCATTTGGATCAAGAGTAAGACACTAAAAAACAAAACTTAAGACACTAAAGGCATTTCTGTAGTTATATTACTGTCAGAAAACAATACCATCTATGCACCCTCTTCAACTAACAGTAAGGATTAGGGATTGGCGAATGCGGTTCGGAAGTTTGGAGTTCGGACCGAATTCGACTAGTCCAGTCTACCGAACCAAACTTCTGAACCGAACTCGATTTTCGAACCGAACCAAATTTCTGAACTCAGTTCTGTTCGCCTATCCCTATAAGATAATATTCCATTTAGTTCAATGGGGTTTGAATTTCTGAACTCTGTTCGCAAGTTCGGAGTTCGGACCAAACTCGAATAGTTTGGTCGACCGAACCAAACTTCCAAACCGAACTCGATTTTTGAACCAAACTGAACCGAATTTCCAAACTCAGTTCTGTTCGCCCATCCATAGTAAGGATATAATTGTAAGGATTGAAAAATCATGAGAAACTGGACAGTTGTTCTGGCAAAGTAGGTTTGATTAAGAAATCGGAAGTTTGGCATGCTCCTCTAAACAGATTACCACGGTATTTCAATGGCTAACTTTCATTTTCCTTTAGAATGCAGCCCATCCCAGTCAATTATGCCATGCTGAACATATTTCTTGCAGAATATTTAACGCTTGCAAAGATCACCTTTTGGAAGATAACAGCTCTAAAATCAGGATCTATTATTTCCATGTGAGAAAATAAATGGTTTGATAGGTTTTACAAGAATGTTTTATTAATTACCCCCGTTCTGAACACACACAATTTGAGCTGATTTGTACATGATCTCGCTATGATTATAGTTAAAATTCACTTGTGACTTCTATGCTTCTGAGACTTGGTTCTGACTTTCTCTGTGGTCTAGATATAGAGAAAAGCAACTGTATAACATTCTCCTCTGTTTTTTTTCTTTGTCACTAGGTTTATTATTTTATTTTGATGAGACTGTGTTATGTACCTTGGGATTGGTGCCCATTCTTCTGTTGCTCATGCGTTCAGTTACTTGGAGAGATGTTACATAGTGATGGCATCTCATAGTTTGGAAGGACTGGGATTTGCTACAAAGATTTTTCAGACATGTAAAGTCTTTGTTAATGTGTCCTGTGGGAATGGAACCAACTACTGTCTGAGCCGTGGGAATGAACTTGTCATCTCTGGATCACAGCCCATAGCAGTGTTTCTGCTCAGTATGCTATGGGTTTGTGAATTACTGGACTCATCTAGGACTCGCAGGTCAAAGATGTGGACAATACAGACACTTATTCCATGCTCCAAAAGAAACATTTTTTAGTTACATTTGTTTTCCATTGTTCTTTCCAATTTTTTAAATTTAATTTATGTATTTATGTATTTATTTATTTAAATTTGTATGCTGCCCTTCCTGTAGAGGCTCAGGATGGCTCAGAATACATAAAATAATGACAATAAAATTCTAACAAGAAAAACTCCTACCCTCCCATGAAATACTGTAGTTCTAGGACAATTAATAAAAGGGATCTTAACGTGTTGCTTTGAACTTAGATATGTTAGTCAAAACAGCTACTCCAGGAGACTTTAGATTCTAGAACTTTAGTTCAGTACCTTGCTGTGAGCCCCTCAATCCATGAATATGGAATGGTGGCTCTTCCGGTTATTGAGTAAGTAAAAGTGACTGACAGTGGGAGAAGAGAAGTCCAAACTGAGTGAGGGGACAGTGCTACTCCTTGACCTGAGAAGTCCTTCCCTCTGTCATCACATGTCAGCCTGTGTTCAAGTCAAATCTCTCTCTCTCTCTCTCACTCACACACACACACATACACACACACACACGCAGAGTCCCCCACCTCACCTTGGGTTGATTGTCGACGCAGCCCCCCAAGGAAGACGCGGACACTTATATGGGATTGAACGGCCGCACTCTTTATTCTTAGTCAAAAAGGGGGAAGAGGTAACCCTCCCACTTCCCCCTTTGTACTGGGGTCCTATCAATCTCTTCCTAACTGTTAACCATCACCACAGGAGGTTCCCCTATTGTAACATGCGCTGTCCTTGTGCGCCAGTTGCCCATCCTTACCGTCTTCGGGTTAAGCCCGAGGGGAATCCTCCTATGCCCTACCTTAACAAACTTCTTCAACTTACACCCTGCCCCAATCCCCGGTTTCACCGGGCCGGAGCGGGTTGTTCGCCCCTATCCCCTCTCGCCCACCGAGGTGGGGGTTTAAACAACAAGGATGAGGACACCGTAACCTGCTGTTTGGTACATGGTCCGCCCAGGAGGTCCGGCCGCTCGTCTCTCACCCTTGGGCTGACCATACAGTGGGCCGCACTGAGCGGCTATGGATGGCCTATACCCCTCTCTTAAGGAGATGTTGCTACCCTATGCTATGTTAACTTTTTAAACTTTTAACCCTTGGCCTGAAATCAGCCTACCGCCAAGAGTGCGACATTTCAGCCTACCACCAGCAAATTTGCATCCTTGCCCTCTTCTCAATTTGGCATTTCACTCCGGGAAAGGCAAAAAACCCCTTGCCGTAGTGCCAATTTTAGCTCAGGGAAAATTCCTTTCCGGTCCTAAGTTGCGGCCAGTCAGACTCGGAGTGGTGCCTTATAGAGGGATGGGTGGGTGGGTGCGTGGTCCACTCCCCGCTCGTCGCCCGGCCGAATGAAGCGGCTGAGCGGGGAGTCTAAGATGGCGCCCGGGAAATCCCGCTCTCGCGAGAGTCCCGGGCGCATT
>QEPC01009848.1:1566415-1584925 GCA_003113815.1 Sphenodon punctatus | reverse complement strand
TTTGCACATGCTTAGGGTCTTTTGAGGTTTTCAAGAATCTCTCAAGAATGGTGACAAGAATGCCAAATTCTCGTGAGATTCTCAACCTAGAAAAGCTCGTTGAGAGGCCCTATTCTCCATGAGATTTTCTCAAAGGGTGAAATTTCATTTCAGCCCTAATTATTAGGATCTGCATAGTACTACCTAAGGGAAATCATTACGCTGAAGTGACTAAGTTCAAAACACTTACCCAGTAGACGCCATAAGTCTAATTATTAACATGTGATAAAGACAATGTGCTGTAGACAAGCACAAACCAAAAGCCCATATCCAAACTTGGAGAGGGACAAGAAGCAAAGTAGCTAAGATGACATATTGGACCAACTTTTTTGGTCAGTTTCAAACTTCACAGACCTTTTCTGCAGGTAGAGGTAACTACATTGCTTCTTGTTCCTCTTTCCTACTTGGGGACCAAAGCAAGCAACATTGGAAGGACATTAGGTGATTAGATACTAGTATAGTACTAGCAAGGTACCCAGGAAATTTCATAAAAAGGCACTGAAACTGAAAGCAGTCTGAAATAATGCCCACAGCGTTTTCCCTATATGCGGGCTCCAGCCACCCGGTTCAGTCAGCATCCTCCGCTCCTGCACCCACACCCTCCCGTGCTGGCAGTAGACTTCCTTGTCACGCCATTCTGAGCTGTGCTCATTGCATCATGTGCAACTTAACAAATAGCCCTTCTTAATCTCCCAGCTTATTTACATACTCTGAGGCTACTGGTTGGATAGCTTCTTCAGGAGGCTTCATATATAAACAGGTACACCTCAGTGCTTAATGTTGAATATACATCTCTGCTTTTGGCAGTAAAGAGTTAACATTCACAGACTGTAAGTCACTTGAAAGGCAATGGAAAACAGAGCTTTTTAATGCATATCAAGCCTTTTTCAAAACTGTGTCCATTAACAACAATTCCTTCTTCTGAGACATTTGTCAATATATCAGTCAGTTTGTTGAGACTAGTGTTAAAAAACTAAACCATTAGTAATTTGATAGGTAAAGAACTTTTTTGAAATGAGAAAAAGCAAATGTTACTCATCCACCTGGAGATAAATAGAATGTACAAACACACTATAAGAAATCAGTTGTTCATCATTAAGCTTTAAGAAAATAAATCTATGCACCATTATGGACCAAACCATGAAATCTTTTTAGAAGGGTAAAAATACCAACATCACTCATCAATACCAACATCAAGAAGAACTTTGCTGGCTGGGAAATTTATTTATTTATTTATTTATTTATTTATTTAATCATACTTTTATGCTACCCCCTCCTACCATGCATCTCAGGGCAGCTAACAACATCATAAAAACAAATAATATCAAAACATATAAAACATTAAAATAACCCAAACCAGAAAAAGCTCCCACCCTAACCCAACCCATCCATCACCCAGGAAAGGCCTGGCGGAACAACCAGGTCTTACACTGTCTACAGAAAGAGGGGAAGTCTAAGGCCACACAGACCTCCAATGGGAGGGAATTCCACAGCCGCGGAGTGGCCACCGAGAACGCCCTCCTCATAGTCGACACGCGGGAAACCCGGGGGACCTCAAGGAGGGTGCTCCCGGCCAACTGCAGAGGCGGATCCAGGATTCGTAGGGTGAGGCGGTCCTGTAGATGGTGACAAGACTGTCCAATGGGGCCCAGGCCGTTCAGGGCTTTAAAGTCAAAGCCAACACCTTGACTTGGGCCCGGAAGACTATTGGCAGCCAGTGCAAACAATGGAGCATCAGAGTAACGTGCTCACAACGACTCATTACCCTAAGGAGACGGGCCGCCATGTTCTACATCAGCTTCAGTCTCCAGACTGTCCAGACTGTCACCAAGGGTAGCCCCATGTAGAGTGTGTTACAGTAGTCGAATCTCAAGGTAATAAAAGCAAGGAAGATTGTGGCAAGGTCCAAGTCTGAGACATACAGTTAAGCCATCATGCCAGATGTAATTGGCAAAAAGCGCCCTTTGCCAGAGCTCGCATCTGGGCATCCAGGCGAAGCTGCGGGTCTAGGAGTACCCCCAGTCTATGGACCTGAGATACCAGGGGAGGATGGACCCCATCAATGATGGGGAAGCTGATGTACCAGGTAGGTTTATGGTATATCAGCAGCAACCCTACTCTGCCTCCGGCCAAATCCATCACCAAGTGGAAGCCCTCAATTCCCATGATAGATTGCCCAGGAAATCTGCTCACAGACCATGTCGCCTTAAAAATAATGGCTACACCACCCCCACCCCCTTCCATCCAACCACAGCTGATGCTGGATGGAGTACCCAGCTAGAACAAGATCAGCCAATATAGGCCCTGACTGAGTGTCCAGCCAGTATCCCCCTATCCTCCCCTCTCACAGGAGGATATCTCTCCCTCCCAAAAGGGTTGTACCCCCCCTCGTACTGAGGGGGTCGACCCCCCAACCCAGTTCCACTGCTCCCCACCCTCCGCTTACTAGGACAGCACTTCCCCACTTAAACTCCCCCTACCCCTAAACCTAAAAACAAACCCTAACCACCCCCAACTACACCACTCCCAACACTGCCAACCTGGCCAAAATCCTCCCCCAGCTCTCCTGATCCCACTAAGGGCCATGCCTAAGGTGCACAGCTGAGCAGCAGGCTGCTTATGGCCCCCTCAGTCAGGTAGCCACACCCCACAGAGGAGCCTTGGCCCTGCCCCATATCCAAACCAAACAAGGGGGAGGGAGGAAAGATAGCCCTCAGGGCCAGGCAGCTGGTTACTCTTGGGGGGGGGGAGCAAACTGGGAACAAGCTCCCAGCCCTCTCAAGTTCAACACCAAGGGAAGCGGCAGCTGTGGCAGCAGCAGGCAGGAATGGTGCACAGCCAAGCAGCAGGCTGCTTATGGCCCCCTCAGTCAGGTAGTCACACCCCACAGGAGCCTTTGCCCCTCCCCCTCTCCCAAACAAGGGGGCGGGAGGAAAGATAGCCCTCAGAGCCAAGCAGCTAGCTCCTCAGGGGTGGGGTAGACGAGCCAGGAACAACGTCCCAGGCCCTTCAAGTCCCAACAGTCAGGGGAAGTGTCAGCAGCAAGCAGGGATGGTGCACAGCTGAGCAACAGGCTGCTTATGGACTCCTCAACTGGGTGCCCCATACGCCCATTACATTTTACTTGTAATTATCCAGGCAAGGGTGTGCCTGCATAGTTACAGTGAAATGCCCTCACCATTAAAGCATGGACAATCTATTTCAAGTGGATTTATGCTATCATTATAACATTTTGCATGGATTGCTTGGACTAACAATGGATGGGATACAGCAGTTGAAAAACTGGAGTTTGAGGAGCAGTTTTGTGGGTGTTTCCAACCATCTCAAATTGATCAGCCTAGGACTTGTATTGTGTTTCACAAGCTGAAACCCTTTTACAAAATTCAAGCCTGGGGGCGAAGGATGCCATTGCTTTTTTATTTAAAAATTCCCTTACTAGTTTTAAAGTTATAAGAAGTTCAAGCTACCATTTTATCCTATGCAAAGAATGGAAAGCTGAACTTATGCAATGTATGCACAGTGCGTTGTACTAGCTGGGACTGTGTAGAGTGAAGGTGGCGGGGTGCGTGTCCAGGTGAGTTAGGCGTGGGCCCAAGGGGAAGGGAAGGGAGGGAGCACCCACCTCCACCCTCCTCAGTCCGACCCGTTTGACCCGACGCCCAAGCACTGCTGCTACCCTCCCCCTTCCCAGCCTGGCCCCAGGATGAATCCCAAGTGGGCCATGCTAGGGAGTGGGAGTTATCCATGTGCCCAAGGCCGATGAGGAGGGTGTGTGGGGGCAACAACCAGCACCCTCCCCCATCTGCCCCAGCCCAACCAGAGTCCCAAATATTGATGCTAACATTCCCCTTCCCAGTCTGGCCCCAGGAAGAATCCATAGTAAGCTGGTCTGGGGAAGGGGGGTTAGCCATGGTTTCAAGGTGGCTGGGGAAGGTGGGTAGGGAGCAACCCCAGCACTCCCTCTGACCTACCCCAACCCGGACCAAGCAGAAAATGGACAAAATGCCCCTGCTCTCCAAGTCCCAAGCTCCCCCCAGCTCTGCTTGGGCCCTCACCTCTCCATTCCCCAGCTTCAATGTTGCCCCCAACCTGAAGAGGAAGAGGACTGCTACTGAAAGACAAATGCAAAGTGTGGGTGCATGGAGCCTAAGTTGGAATCAAGCACAATATGCAAGGCGGTACAATGACTTTACTGCTAACATGGCTTGCAAGTTAAGTCAGGACCCTTAACTCACAATTTCTATTGTTTTTTATAGCATGATTGAATTTGCAGGAGTCTTAACTATTATTGTAAACCGGAGGTTTTTTGTGGATGGAATATATGACTTATAGTCATACAAACATAAGTGCCATATTAGGTCAGGCCAACGGTCCATCAAGCCCAGCTTCCTATCTCTGCCAGTGGCCATTCTCAGTCGCTTCAGATAAGTATCCAACAAGACATAATGGAGTGCTTCATTCTCTGCTGCTCACTCCCAGTTCCCAAGAGTCAGATGTTGCATTCCCTGACCTACTTGACTACTAGTCATTTATAGACCTATCCTCCAAGAATTTATCCAATCCTTGTTTAAACTAGGGCTGCAACCTGATTAGAAATTTTAGTCAATTAATCAATTAAGCCTTTTTGCTGATCAATCAGTCAATTGATTGGAATATGCATACATTTACATAAACGTGCATAAATATACATACATTTGCATAGATTCACCTAATTTGCGTGTGTTGGGTAAACTTGCCTTCCGCTGGAATGCATCCCCTTGAGCCACGGTCTCAGAACTATGGACTGTCAGAAGGTCCTGGCAGTTAACCGATTAATAAGGGGGGCAAATTTAAATCGGTTTTAGACAGGTTAATAGATTCAATTGATCGATTAATGGCTGCAGTCTTAGTTTAAACCCAGCAATGCTATTAGCCTTCCCAACATTCTCTGGCATAATTTGACTGACTAGACAACATCTCAAGGAAGTGAAAGTAAAACAACTGAGAGTGAAGACCTAGTATTTTTTAAAAAAAACAATAAACCAAGTTCAACAAATATTAAATTGTTCAGTAACATTACCTTTTTGAAAATAAGTAATACATTACAAGATATCAGGATGCCTTTTAGCTGAGAAAGGAAATTAATTTCATATGTAAAGATGAGCATGGTTGCCATGTTGGTCTCAAATGTAAGAGATGAATACAAAGTAGCTCAGATGGTATCTTTTATTGGAACAACTTCTCTTGATGAGAGCGTAGAATCAAAAACCTTAGAGTTGCAGGGGACCTAGAGGATCATCTAGTTCAAATCCCTTGACAAATGGGTGTCCAGATTATTTTTGAAAATGTCCAGTGATGGATAGCTTATAACCTCTTTAGGCAACTTGTTCCATTGCCAGCTCCTAGCATTAGAAAGTTTGGCCTGCTATTTAACCAAAATCTACCTTCTTGCACTTTGAGTGCATTATTTCTAATCCTGTCTTCTATAGTCATGAAGAATCATTCCTTGCCACCTTCTTTGCGGAACCTCTTTAGATATTTTAAGAATGTTATCATTTATTTATTTATTTATTTATTTCATGATTTATAGCCCATCCCCTCCTGCCCTTAGCAGAGGAGCAACAGTCCCATCACCCCCCTTCCCCTAATCTTATCCCCATTCCCTGCCTCCCCCCTTCCACTGGCACAGAAACAGATTGGCAGGCAGTGGTAGTGGTAGCAGCTGATATTTCTGGAGGGCAGATTAATTTGAAATTAAAAGTACAACATGACTAGTAAGCATGAAAATAAGAATCAGGTGGCTATTTAAAGTTGAAAACGTAGAAGGATAACGCTGTTTAGAATTGTTAGTGTTAGAACCAATATAAATGTTACAAATATCAAAACAGATAAATGTTAACTTATAGTTAATTTATATTTTTATTTTTAGGCTCAGGGCAGCTCACAATTCATAAAACAACAACAATAATAAAATTCAACGAATAAAAATTCCCATCACCCCCAACTCTACCCCAAAACCCAACCAACCTCTATCCTCACTCACCAAATGCTTTATCAAATAACAATGTTTTACACTGCCTCTAAAAGAGGCTTAGGCTCAGGTGACCCTCCTGAGGAAGGGAGTTCCACAAAACCAGGGCAGCAACACAGAACACCTGACAGACGAATGTCAGGTGTAGAATGACAGGTGTATGAATGATAATAGAAGTTAGAATTGTCCAGGCTGAAGATACTGTGAAGAATTGCTTGAAACAGCAAGACATGACTTAAGGCCATAGGCCCTAAACATTGCTTGAAGCCAAAAGCCCCTAAGTGAACTATGCACAGACCTTAATTTGACAGCTTGCAAGATTTTGACTGCAAACCGCATTACTAAGACTTGCACAAGATGCCAGTACAGCCTGAACCAACACCATATTTGCAAGAATAGCTTGATTTTGAACATTAATTGCTTATACAACAGTTCTGGGCATAAGGCTAAAAACAGACATCTATGAAATGGAACAATGTTCAACTGGTCAGAAAAGAGGAACCATAGGAGAACAGATACATCCTAGTCAAAATGACTCATGAAAGGCATGGGAGGGCCGACTCTGCCTAACAGCATATGCATGGCCTATGGAACCAGAGACCTATAAATATGGGACGGATGTCTTTTGGAACTCGGACTCGAACTCGGATGCCTGTAACATCAATGGACACCTGTAACATCAATGGACAGGTCCTGGCACCCCGTCACCTCTATCATAAGTTGGCCACTTTGATAGGAGTACTAGGTAATGTATGAATGAATGTTGAGAGAGTAACTTTGTACTAACCTATAGAGTAATATTTTGTTTTTGTATTAATAAATAAAGCTCAGAGGTTTTGCTGAATTTAATCTCCAGCCTGATTTTTGATCTCTTGATTAAACCACAGAATTTCAAAGAATCTTGTCACACAGATACAGTGGTGAGTGAAAAGGCTAATAACCGTAGACCAGGCCGAGGGACTTAAGCCAGGGCCACGGCCCTGGTGGAACCTCTTGTGCCCTATGGGAGTGAAAGTGTGTTTTTCCCTTCTACCCTTTTATGAGCCAAATCCTGAAGTTAGTTGCCTCTATTTGACCTTCTGTGAGGAAATAGACACTCTGTCTAGGTCCAACAGTTAGTGGTCTGGTCCTGGCACTCTGTAAGGAGACGGACATCTTTCCCTGTGTGTGTGAATGAATGAAAGAATTTGTAACATATTAGGAATTCATTAGTAAATACCCCAGTGAAAAACACATTCCCTAGGAATACATTTAGCAGCCCAAAACCAGGTGTGACACACCCTCCTGCGCACCCCTGTCCCACGGCAAGAGGGCGCTCCCGGCCGACCATAGGGGCTGCTATAGAACATGGTAGGAGGGGGCGGTCTTTCAGATATATGAGACCCAGACCTGTTGCTGGTTTTGACCTTCAAAGGTCAAAACCAGCAACAGGAAGGACCTCCAACAGGAAGGAACTGAATCACTCAAGAATGGTCCCATGCACCCCTACCAGGTCCTGCAGTCATGTCAACACCACCTCATGATCAACTGTATCAAAGGCCGCTGAAAGATCTAACAAGCTCAACAAAGTAGAATTCTCCTTGTCCATTTCAAGGTGCATATGATCGACTAAAGCCACAAGTGCAGTCTCCCTACCATACCCAGGACAAAAAGCTGACAAAATGGGTTTAAGAAGTCAATAAAATAGAGATGAGCCTGGAACTTCTGGGCAACCACCTGTTCAATAACCTTCCCTAAAAAGGGAAGGATAGAGAACCTCCAATAGCTGGTTGGGGAGTCAGCATTCAAAGATGGTTTCTTAAGCAGGGGCCAGACCACCGCTGGATTAAGGGCATCCAACACCCTCCTCTCCCGTAGGGAGGCATTGACAATTCCAGGAAGCAACAGCCCCAATGTCCCCTAGTTGGCTTTCACCAGCCAGGACGGGCAAGGATCTAATTCACAACTGGCTGTCCTCATCACCTTAAGCACCTCTCTTGCATCAGTAGGCGATACCAATTGAAACTGATCCAAACAGGACAAGATTGAGCTTCCATAACCCCAAACGCTGATTCTCCAGTTGAAATGGCAGTGCCCAAGCTGCGAACATGAGGATTTTTTTCTGCAAACTAATAAAAATGTCACAGCAGGCATTAGATGACTTCATGTCCTAGTGGAGACAGTCTGGGTTAACCAGATCCTCACCATCCAGGACAGCTCTGCCTGTAAAGATGAGACTTTACAGACACTATGATAGCGAAAAAGAAAGCTTTCTTTGCCACCATCACAGCCATGGCATAGTCCCTCAAAAATTATCCATGCCGCATTTGGTCAGCTTCACCATGAGTCGAGCACCACCTGCTCTCTAACTGCCTACCCTCCTGCTTCACCCGCCTCAGGTCCTCTGTATGCCAGGGAGACCTGTGCTGACGAAGCGGTGGGAGCATATGCCTTGGTACAACTATGTTGATGGCCATGGTCAAGATGTCATTCCACAAGGTGACCAGGTCATCAGCAGAGCAGCCGTCAAGGTCAGTGAGTATATTCCCTAGAGAGTTCTGGCAACCAATTGGGTCCATCAGTCTCCAGAGGCAGACCAACCTAACTGGTCCACCCCCCCACAAAAAAGGCATAGGAGGGCTGGGATTTGGGCCTTCAGGAGGTAATGCTCTGACCACAACAATGGTGTTATAACAACACCCCCAATAATTGGAACCTCTGTCTCCAGGCTGGGGCAAACCATCAAGTCCAATGTATATCCCTCCCTCATGTGTCAAGCCTGATATTATTTGGGATAGGCCCATGGCTGTCATGGTGGCCATGAACTCCTGCTCCACCCATGAGAAGCTGGCCTCAGTGAGTATGTTGCAATCATCCAGAACAATAAGCCTAGGTGATATCAACACCACCCCTGAGACCAGCTCAGCTAGAGCAGTCAGGTAATCAACTGTGAGTGTATGGCAGGGTGGTTGGTACACCAAGAGGATCCCAAATCTAACCCCAACCAAATCCAGTACAAAGTGGACACACACTATATCAGATGAGTCAGGCCATAGACCCTAGCAACTCCGCCCCACCTTCCGTCCCCTAAGCCACCACAGCCACTCCACCTCATCCCCCATCCCATCATCCAAGTCTGGACTGATGCTGCACCGAGCACCTGGCCAGCACCATCTGGGACAATACTGGCCCAGATACCTCATCCAGCCAGATCTCCATAATGCATATGAGATCAGCAGCTTCATCCTGAATCAAATCATGGCTAGCAGATGTTTTATTTGCCACTGATCTCGCATTAAGCAGCATCAGTGTCACATGAGGGGCACGACTGGTCTCAACTCCCAAATATCCCAAAACAGTGTCAGTCACCGCCACCGCTGGCTGGCGCGGCAGCCCCTCCCAAGACACAGGAACCCCCTTACCGATATCAGCGGCTCAATGCCGCCTCCAGCACAGGCGCCCCCAGCCGAAGGCGTCCAGGGCGAAAGCGGTGGGGAAAAAGGCTCTGGGACGGTGAGAACCACTGAAGAGCCCCGCAGAGCCACCACTACAAAGGCCGGCACTGCAAGGGTAGCAGTGCCGGTGAACAGAGCGACAGCCCCTGGAGAGACTGGCCCCCCTTGAGCTAAGTGTTGAACTTGACTGTTCCTTGTATTAATTGCGGTGTGTGTTCCCCATCCCTGTTCCCTTCCTGTTGTAGCAAGCAGAGTGTGTGTTCTCCCATCCTGAGTTAATTGTGTATACGTGTACCCCTCTGCCCCTTGCCCCAGGTTGTTGAGAGAGTGAGTGAGAGCCTGCGGGCTCGCACGGTTGGGCCTTCCCCTCCTCCCTGGGACCATCCCTTCCCTTCCCCTTGAGAGTGTGTAAGCCCCGTGAACCCTAACTGTGGACCTTGGGACCCCCCCCCCGTGGACCTGGCACTCCCTCACGAACCTTCCTCGCCATTTCCCTGACGAGTGCACGTGGCGAGGCTGGACCCCCTTCCTTGTTCCCCAGCTCTGTGCCCTATGATGATAGGGGTCAAGATTCAGAGTGCGTAAGCACACGAACAGACCCAAACACTATCCTGACGGGCCTCCTTCCCTCGCAGTTCACAAACAGAGCTCCCTCGTGTGTGAGAGGTGTGAGTGGGTGGCGCTTCTCCCCTTCCTACCCCCTCCCACTGACAGACAGGGAGGAGTGGGACATGGGGAATGACACCAAGTGTCTGTCCTAAAATCTCCGATGGTCTGTCCTCCGTCCCCGTCATACCCCCTCATGCCCAACACGACCCCAATAGCTACCCCTTTCTCCTCCCTGCCCCAGAAAGCCCCTCCCCAGCTCCTGATGAACAATTCCCCTCCTCCGAATGACAGCACTCAAAGGGCTGGGCCGTCAGGGTCTGGGGCAGGGGATGGAATTATAAATTAAATAAAGCAATGGGAGCATATGCAGGGCATCATTCAAAAGTCCATAGAAAAGCTCTCATTGATGTCAGTGGCTTTGAAACATATCCTTGGTGTGCAGGGATCAGGACCTTATACTTCTCCATTTCTCTCACTTCAAGACTAGACAGAGGGGGTCCCAACATCCAGGGCCCACATGTTTCTTTGGGTCTGCTCCTTTTAATGTTGCTACCATAGTGTCCTCCTGCCTCTTGAGGCAGCAGTTTCTAACTGCAGCGATGCTTCAGAGAAACACACACATAGACACATGCAGTGGTGTCACCTACATTCCAGACTTCAGATTTGTTCTTCCTTTTCTGCTCCAGTCACTATAGCACAGGCCAGCTCCTCCCCAATCTCCATCATTCTCACATGCTCCTCTCCATCTGGAGGACATAGTGCCATGATAGTGGTAGGACTAGGCAAGGAGTGGGGACTGGCTATGCAGTGGGTATGTGGGTGTGTCTATTCTTGGACTGGAGTGAGGGGAGGAGAGGGGGCGATTGGCATTAAACCATGGTTCCCAAGCTGTGAGTTAGGACCGGAGGTGGGGTTGAACCACCTGTGAATGGAGACATAATCCCGATCAATGTCTGACATGCATAGCAGGATGCTGCTGTGTGCGGTCATGGGATGACATTTAAATCTCAAAATGGAGGCATACAGCAAAAAGTTAAAGAACTGCTGAACTAGACACCAATCTTCCCCTTCTGCCTCTCTTCACAACAACTGTGATTTTGATTAGTTCTTCCTCTCCTCTTGCCAGTGAGGGCCTTAACATATAGCTGATCTTGGGGTCCATTCAACCTCCTTCAATCCTTGCCTATTTAGCTGTTTATTATATTATTAGTAAAACTACAAGATGCAGGTAGAAGTCCAGCAGCAGTGTGGGGGCTACCTAGCATTTTGCTATAGTATGTATAATTATCTTCCCCTTGGGAAGAAATTGTACCTTGAACCTGTTAAACAGAGCTCCTGGTTCTCAGAGAAAGAGTACTTTTTCTGGAGACTAGAATGGCTGAGCTTTAGGAGCTACCGCAGCTAGATACATCCATAGAGGAGACTTTCAGGGATGTTGTAGACCAATTCTACCTCTGTTCTGTAGGGATGGCCTTAGAATTTGTGGGGCCCAGGGCAAAGGTAAAATGTGAGGCCTCTGGCAGCCCCCACCCCTGTGAGGTGAGGGCAGCCTCCATGGGGCCCTAAAGGCAGTTGTGTTTGGGGTCCTACATCCTGCCCTTGTGAAAACTGGGGCCATTGCAGGTCCTCCAGAAAGAGCGGTGCCCAGGGTGGTCGCCCCAGGTCAGACTGTGGTAAGGTTGGCCATGCTGTTCTGGCAGCCCCAGTGCTGTTATGGAGCATGAATGTCTCCAGGAAGGGGCACATCAAGCTGGAACTGTGGGAAGTTTGCTACCCAATTGCTTCTCCTTTTTCACCTGCAAATGTTGTGGACATTCACCAAGGAGCAGCTCCTGACCCATAGTCAATGTTACGTCTGGTAACAGCACCTGTGGGTAGAGTACTTGGGAGGTCACCAGAGGTAGGGACGGAGCTTACTTGTGTTAGCCTAGGAGTGGTGGTCACTGTGGCAGGAGCAGCTGTGCACCCAGGGGTGGCCCTAGGACCAGTGGCAGCAGGGGGGCCTGGACCAGAGAGGAGGATGAGATAAGGTTGTTTGTGGTCACTGCCACTAGCTGACAGCTTCTTTGATGAGCCACCTTTGCTTGGACTCTGCAGGGTGACAAAGTGCTCCAGCAGCAGGAAACACTGCCTGCCCTGCCAGTGGTAGTACAGTATCTACCCCCAGGGCTCCTGTCCACACTACCTCCCCCCCCGCCACACACCCACACACACACACCCACACACACACACCTACCTGTAGCAGCTGGATCACATCTGGTGATCCACCTACACACAAAATTCAACATGAGTGGCTTCCAGAAGTTTGAATTGCATGCATTTCCTGTTACATGTGACAGCACCCATAGTTATAAGTTTTTAAAAATACCCTTCCTACAGCAAAACTTCCTCTCCTGTTATTTAATAGCAGCATGTTACATTGCTTTGTTTACAGATAGGAATACAAAAACCTTCCAAAAAGGGATTAAAAGACAACATAAAAGCAGGGATCGGATACCTTTAAAAGCAGAGTGTGATTTGTCTGGTGAAGTTTAGCACAAGTCCTATTAATTACACAATATATTCACATCCCTAAACATTTGTTTGGATTTTCCCACAAAAATGAGTGTTTTGTTTAGAAGATGACTTTCTCCCAATGCTAGATGGAAAAGCAAAGATGAAAGGTAAAGTGTAATCATAATACTTACAGTTTCCTGAGTATCTTTATTAACACGTGCATTTTCTCTCTGTACTCAGGAGATTCACAGGATACCTTTTTGGGACTTCTGATCTTATGAAGATGAATGCTTATATCATGAGAATTTTCATTAAATTTTCTCCCATTATCAGATTTGATAACACGTATCCTAAAGCAGGAGAAAGACATTTGTAAGAATAATGATACTGTATGTGTCACACTATTCTTGGAACATTACGTCTCTGCTTCAAGTAGCTGAATGTTTGGTCAGAGATCTGGATATATTTTCTTTTGCACAGACAGAAGAGTGTTCTGTACTGTCCTAAGATATTTAGTCAAGTGGGATTGTCACACTTTATAATGGTTTTCATGTATGAGTTGTCACTGGTATTTCTAATCTGATGGACATTTTCAAATATGTCTTACAGGAACATGACACTTTTTCAAACAATAATTAGAGATTTGAGTCGTGGTCCACAAACAACTTAGCAAGAAGAAGTATCATTGAAGCTTAGCTCATAGGCCTTTGTTCTATGATTTGAAAAGGAACATTTACTAATAATTAGCCTAATAGAGTATTTATTAGAAAAGTTATTCAGTAGCTCCCATATTGATTTTCCCAATCAGGTTACTGGAGCTAGAAGAAACATCTGTTTTCAGTTTCCCCTGGTTGCAAGTATTTTCGTTGCTTCTTCTCTACTTCCATCTGAGTTCAGGGGGTATGCATTAGGCTTGGGGAGAGACAGTTTACATCTGCCTACAGCAACCTGTTCTGTTCCTTTAAAAAGGCATTTAAGGGGTGAAGGAAGCTTTAAATCTACCAGGATTCCTCTATAATCCCCATCACAGAAACTGCCAATAGGATACGTTAAATAAGCTTCCTCCTGGTCCACTGGGCTCCCACTCGCTTGCTACATATGCACTTTGGTAGTGAAGAAACCAAGTTGATGCATGGAAACACTTATTTATTTATTTATTTATTTTCATAATTTAATATCCTGCCCCCTCCTGTCCAATAGCATCTCGGGGCGGCTAACAATGAAACATAGATTCAAAAATATTTTAAAAATAAATATAAACTCTAGCATAAAACACGAGGCTCGAGAATAAACCACCCCCTCCCAAAAAACAACAACAACCCACCCACTACCTGTCCCCCTCACCAAACATCTGGCGAACAGGAATGGGTGAACAGAACTGAGTTCGGAAATTCGATTCAGTTCAGTTCAGTTCGGAAATTCGGTTCGGTCGACCGAAATATTCGAGTTCAGTCCAAACTGCGAACTTCTGAACAAAGTTCGGAAATTAAAACCCCATTGAACTAAATGGAATATTATCTTTTAGGAATGGGCGAACAGAGCCAAGTTCGGAAATTTGGTTCGGTTCGGTTTGGCTAGAAAATCGAGTTCAGTTCGGAAGTTCAATTCGGTCGACTGAAGTGGTCGAGTTCGGTCCAAACTCCGAACTTCCAAACCACGTTCGCCCATCCCTACTGGCAAAACAGCCAGGTTTTGCATTGTCTACAGAAGGAGGGACAGTCCAGGGATAAATGGACCTCCACCAGGACAGAGCTCCACAGCCGTGGTGCGGCCACCGAGAATGCCCTCTCAAACGCCACAACCCATGATACCCAGGGAATCTCCAAGAGGGTGCTCCCGGCTGACCACAGGGGTCAGTCCAGGATACGAGGGGTGAAGCGGTCTCACAGATAAGTGAGGCCCAGGCCATATAGGGAGTTGATGCTTGGAAACATGGCCTCTTCACTGCTTAAAGAGTCTGAGAGCAAAAACCAGAATGGATTGTAGAATTAATTTTGCCCCTAATATTTGGAAAAGCTTCATAGCCCAAAGAACTCTGGGAGAAAGACCTAGGAGTTTAATACTCAGGGCAACTCTGTGCTATAGCTTGCAGAATTCACAATAATATTTATTTATTTATTTAGGCACTTTATACCCTGACCCTCCCCCCAAAGCAGCTCAGGGTGACTAACAATTTACAAAAAATTAAGATATACAAAATCACAATATAAATATAAATATAAATACAGCTAAAACATTTCAAAAAGGGGATGTCAAAGAACATACATAAAATATAACAAAAGCCCCACCACTCTAACCCTCCAAACCCCCCACCCTTGGCCCAACTCCCTCACCAAAAGCCTGGCAGAACAGCCAGGAATTTGCACTGTCGTTGAAAGAAGGAGAGGCCTGTCGCCACTCAGACCTCTGCCAGAAAGGAATTCCACAGCCTTGGTGTGGCCACCAAGGACGTCCTCTCCATAGTCGGCCCCCAGGATACCTGGAGGACTTTGAGAAAGTTGCTACCGGTTGACAACAGGGACTGATCCAGAGCCCAGGGAGTGAGGCAGTCCTGCAGGAAGGTAGGGCCTAGGCCATATGGGGCTTTATACGTAAAAACCAACACCTTGAATCGAGCCCAAAATACTATAGGCAGCCAGTGAAGAGAACAGAGCACCAGTTTAATATGCTCCCGGTAGCCCATCCCTGTAAGGAGATGGCCTCTGCATTCTGCACTACCTGCTAGGGATGTGTGAACAGATTGCAGTCCGAGTTCGATAGTTCGGTTCGGTCCGGTTTGGTTTGGTTCAGGTGTTCAGTTCAGGCATTCGGTTCAGTCGCCGAGTTCGGGTTTCTTCCATTCGGTTCAGGCGTTCAGAAAAAGGTATCGCGAGATCCCGTGATTGCATCGGAAACCAGAAATTCGAGTGTGTGCGGAGCTGTGTGGCCAGAGAGTTTGTGTTTGGATGGATGGCTGTTTGGTTCGTGTGTTTTGGCTGTTTGTGTTTGGTTTGGCTGTGTTGTTTTGGCTGGTTGGTAAGTGTTGGTGGGTGACTGTTGTTGGTCTGTGTGTTGGAGTGGCTGTTTAAAAAAAATAAATGAAGAAGACTCTTGTCTTCATTAAATGCCTGGGGGCCAACATGGTGCTCCCAGAGCCAGCGGTGGTGGTGGAGGAGTAGGAGTAAGAGGTCGCTGCCCCAGCCCCTGGATCTTCGGTGATGGTGGCCGCCCGGCTCCTCTGATGAGGAGCAAGTGGCGGGCACAGGAGGTGCTGCCAGGTTTGTAACCTTTTTTTTCACTTTGAGGACAAGAAAGGCTCTATCCGTTAGAGTGAGATTACTGGTGTGTGGGTGGGTGCGTGGGTGGGTGTGTGGGTGGTGGGCATCAGTCAGGCACAAACAGTGGGCATCAGCGGGTAGCAGCAGATGTCTGCCACAGAGAGAGAGGGCACTGTAGTGTGTGGGGCTCTTCCAGCAGTCAGGCACGAGCACGAGCATGAGCAGCACCCTCACCCAAACAGTGCCAACCATCCCTAGCAAGGGTCTCCACTCTCTAGTTGCCATCCCTACCTAGCACCCCTAAATAAGGGCAGGATTTGGACATGCTGGCTAGGATCTTTCCAGTTGCCATCCCTAATGCCCCAGGGAGGGCAGGATTTGTACGTGCCAGTCAGGGTCTCTCCATTGCTATCCCTCCCTAGCAGCACCCCAAGGAGGGCAGGATTTGCACGTGCCAGCAAGGGTCTTTCTAGTTGCCATCCCTAGCACCCCAAAGAGGGCAGGATTTGCACATGCCAGCAAGGGTCTTTCTAGTTGCCATACCTAGCGCCCCAAGGAGGGCAGGATCTGCATGTGCCAGCCAGGGTCACCATCTCCCATTGCCATCCCTAGCACCCCAAGGAGGGAGGACTAGAGGTATCATCATAAATGCATGATATTACTTAGGTGTTGTTTATGTGTTCCTGTTTCAGAGAGTAATCGGATGCCAGTGCTGGTACCATGCTGGGTAGGACAACGAGGTGGAGGTCGCCAGTGCCACCCCCAGACAGTCGGCGGACAATGTCCGATGTCTGGTGGTTTTATGAGAAGGGTGACAGAATTGCTATCTGCAAGTTAAGGCACGGGGGCTGGAACAACAGGGAATGGATTTCCCTATGACTGGTTAGGAATGGAAGTCCCCTGTAGAAAGAGATTGGCCACCCAGTCCACCCACTTGTGGAGGCAGAATGCAGGCAGGGCTTGACAGACCACTGGTCTGATACAGTATGGCACTTCTTATGTTCCTATCTTTTTATGCTCTTTAGACCTGCAGCAAAACATTCCGGAGGCAGAGAGAGGGAACAACGTCGGGACTGATCACCCATATTGAAAGGCTGCATGGCCGGATGGTGAGGTGGCAGGAGGACTCTGGCGTGGCCATGGAGCTGGAGCATCAGTGCCAGAAGAAGGGGGGGAAGGCAACCCGAAAATGATGCCATCAAAGCCTTTCCCCCTCCTCCAGCCCCGATGTGGAATCCCCCAGGCCCCGGGAGTCTGCAGCGTCAAAGGCCTTTCGGGTCAAAGTGGAGGGGCCTGGCTGCCAGATGATGACGGATGTATGCACCACAGAGAACTGCCTGGTGGAAATGTTCCAGGCTCTCGAGGTCGAGAAAAAGCAGGTGGAGGCGTACTCCCAGTACGTCTCTGCCAAGGTGGAAAGGCTGGAACTCTACCACCAGGGGGTCTCCAGGTGGCATCAAGACGTGGAAGGGGCAGTGGAGTTCATCTTGGCCCATGGCTATGAAATGGCAGAGCACAGGGTGGCCGCCCCTCAGTCCTGTGCTGCACCCCGCTGCCTTTTGCCTTTCCCCCAAATTCTGGGGGACAGGCCCAAAGACTAATAGTAGTACCCATTAAGTTTCCTTTCAGTGTTTGGTAATGGTTTTATAATGTTGCTGTTGTTTTGTTGTTGTTGTTGTTGTTTAAATAGTTTTAATAAAACTTGTTATATTTGTTGTTACGAGCTTCATTTAACAGTCCAATCTTTTATCACTATGTGCTGAATTTCTGGCTGGTAGGTGGCAGAATCTCATACAGCTTGTAGATCCCTGCCAGAAGCATCTGGCTGGCTCCACATGTAGCATAGTTAAGGTATTAACCCAAAGATGTGCCAGGCAGCAGCAGGGTCTCAACTTGCAGGATGGACAGGGCTTATGTCTGTGTGGGTGTGCCAGAGAGAAAAAGAGACAGGGTCCTTGGCAGTGGGCAGCAGGCATCAGGCTGTGGGAGCTGGTGGTTGGAGGGGCTTTTCTTTCCAGCAGCTTCAGCGGGCATCCGCGGGTGGATGCGGAGGAGTAGGTTGTTGGGGGGGGCAGGTGGCGTGCGGGCACCAGGCTTCTGGATGCAGTGGAATGGAATGCAGCCCACAGTGACTGGAATGATGGTCCCAGAATCTCATTGATGGTTCCTTGTATGGGTGGGCATGACTGATTCAGGTACAATGTAAAGACAGCCTGTGTGAGTTTAAAAATAATTATGTCCCTAGAATTAGTGCATGGTTGAGCACGCTTCATTCAATCAAGCGATAGGTGGTAGCAGCAGGTACAGGAATGCACACAGGCAGGCAGGCAAGCAGGCACATATAATACGTGGTGTTATATGATATATTCCATCTCATTCTGGTAGGTTTACTGCTGGATGTGGCCAATGGGCATTGATCGGGCGCATGAGCACAGCTGGGAGTTCTTCCTGGTTCTGGCAGGTGGTAGTTTGAACTGGATACACCTACCTCTCCCCCTCCACCCCCATCTCTATCGTTCTAGAAAGGAACCTCTCTCTCTCTCTCTCTCTCTCTTTCTCTCTCTCTGGCCATATAGTGCATGTGACAGCACGGGTGGGGTCGTGTCTGTCTCTCCTTCTAGCAGTGGGGAGACTCTCTCTCTCTCTCTCTCTCTCTCTCTCTCTC
>QEPC01009848.1:1495956-1564299 GCA_003113815.1 Sphenodon punctatus | reverse complement strand
AGCAAGGATCTCCCATTCCTCCCTGTTGTTCTCTGGAGGTGCCTGGATGTCTGTTTCCAGTTCCACGTGATGCAAGGCAGCTTTCTGCTCAAGAAGCCACTCGAGCATCAGAAAGGTGGAATTCCACCTGGTGGAGACATCTTGGAGTAGTTGGTTCACCAGGGACCCTGGCTCGGCCTGCTTCTCCCAGAGGAGCTCGCTGCCCTTCACACTCCGGTTAAAGAACCCCGCCAGCTTCCTACCCCGGTCAACCAGGGAGCTAAGAGTGCCTGGCCCAATCCCCTTATCCCCCAAACCCAGAGCATCCTTGACCACAAGATGGAGGGTGTGCAGAGCAAGGGATGCTTGTGAAGCCCCCATCATGGACTGCCTTCAGTATATTGTCCGTGTTGTCTGTGACCACACACCCCTTGGTGAAGGCCGCGCATGGCATGACTCACTCCCTCACCATGGTGGCCAGGGCTGCCTCGAGGTTCCTTGAGGTGTGGGAGCTGTCCATGACAGTGCAGAATCTGGGGCCATCAGCCGTTGGTGGGGCTTTCAGTGGGCTGAAGTGGCTGTGGCAAAGAACCCTGGTCCAAGTACCTAGAGTCCTCCACATCCCTTTGGCAGCAGGAGTGAGTTGGGATTTCCAGTTTGCTGCCTCAGTCTCTCTAGATAACAGCTGAAGTACTCCCCCCACAATATTGTTACCTGCAATGTTGGTAGCAGTGCAATATAGGACTGGCAGGGAACAATGATTGGTTATAATTGACAATTGTTTTTATTCTGTTTTTATTGCTAGGTATGTTTAAAAAAATTTATTAGTTTTTTTTTTTTTTTTAAGAGTTTCATTCTTTCTGGGACTATTTCTGTTTTGATCCTGATGATCCTGGAGGACTTTAGACTCTGTCTTGATTTTTTATTATTTACGGGGCTGTTGGTGATTCTGCTTTTGGTTTTTTAGTAACTTATTTTGTTAGGTCTTCCCTTAGTATTATAAGAAGAGCTATTCCTACTAGCTTATGGAATACCACTCAAGAGCACTCCCTAGAACCTTTAGTCTAGCAGAAGAGTTAGTACAGGAAAATGAACTTTTAACCTCTACTGACAGACGTCCTCGTCCGCTTGCTCAGTCCAAATTAACACAATTTTAATCTCCATTTATAGAAGTTCTACCATCAAGTGTACAGGTCCCAGAATTTGAAAATGGGGGAGATTTATTATTAACTGCTTCTCAGGGTCCACAATGGACATCCCATCTTAAAGATTCAGAGTATTGTCTCCTCTCTTTGAAAGAGGATTTTGAAGCACGTTTTGTTCAAATTGAGTCCCTTATGTCTACCCATTTACACAATATTGAAGATACACTGCAGAAATTTAGTGAAACTATTTTCCACATGAAAGTGTTAGTGGCAGGCCTCTGGCTCAAGTTTTCAAAAGCACTGAACTCTCAAGGCTCACTGATTGATCCTCAGCCTATACTACTGAATGCGGCCACACAAACAAGTTCTGCTTTTAAAGAACAAGCTACTCAGACAGAGGGAACCGTAAAGACCAATTCCTTTCTCTCCCCTCCGCCCCCCTCCCCCCAGTGTATATCGAGGGGCTGAAGGTAATATCTTGTATCGCTCTGTTGGGAATATTATTTCTGTTGATAGGGATCCCAATTCCAATTTAAGAAAACTATGAATTCCCAAAAGAAGCTTTTTTGAACCCCGTCGAGATAAATGGAACCAGTGTACTAACACTATGTTGCATTCAGGGTTCTCCTCAAAAGTACGGCCGCAGGAGACTGATGACAGATGTGTTCCCATTTTGGTTATTCATTTGAATAATAGACGAAACCATAGGTTTCTCCCAATAGGTTCTGCTGTCAGGCTTTCAAACTTCATAGGTTTCCTTAGTTTTTATACTGATTTAGATTTAAGGATAACAGACCTAGTATCTATTTGTGCCTTGTATGACCAGGATAATTTCTCAAGGTGGGAACCCTCATCTCTCCCCTCATCTCTGTCCAAAACTCTGCTGCCAGGGTCATCTACCTCGCCAGTCGCTTCGACCATGTGCAGCCCCTCCTCTCTCTGTCTCGTCTGCCAAAACTCTTGTTCATGCTCTGGTCATCTCTCGCCTCGATTACTGTAACCACCTTCTTTCTGGCCTTCACCAGTCCCACCTTTCTCCCCCCTCATCTCTGTCCAAAACTCTGCTGCCAGGGTCATCTACCTCGCCCGTCGCTTCGACCATGTGCAGCCCCTCCTCTCTTCGCTTCACTGGCTTCCCCTTCCTGAACGAATCCTGCACAAGCTCCTAGTCTTCACCTATAAAGCTCTTCACAACCTTGCTCCCCCCTACCTCTCTGCACTTATCGCCCTCCATACTCCAGCCCGTGCACTTCGCTCCTCCTCTGTCCCTTCTCTCACCCTTCCACGCCTTCCCTGCTCCCCTAAGCGCCTTCGTCCCTTCTCACTTGCTGCCCCCCATGCCTGGAACTCCCTCCCTGTCCACATCCGCCTTGCCCCCTCCCTTCATACCTTCAAATCTCTCCTTAAAACTCACCTCTTTCGCTCTGCTCTGTCTGACTCTTTATCCTGCTGAGCCACTATTCCTATACCTACGATCGGTTTACCCTTATCCTTGCAACATGGACCTGCCTGCTGTCATTCTCATCGTAACCAAGCCAAGTACGTGCACTTGAGACCTCGCATCTTCATGAATGTTAGACCCCTTGTCTCTCCCTCTGTTCCCCTTCCTAAGTCTCTCTCTCCCCCAGCTCCTGTCTCTCAGATTGTAAGCCCTAGCGGCAGGGACTATGTCTATTTTATTACTTTGTAAAGTGCCAGGTACACTGCTGGCGCTATATAAATGTTTGTTAATAATAATAATAATAATAATAATAATAATAATAATAATAATAACTGATTTTTGGAGACAGTCACATGACTCAGGAGGTTTGGGCAGCACGTAAAGCTCTTAAAGCAACAGGAATATTCCTCACTAGAGTTGAAAATACTCTGGCTAGATCTATTTTGGGAGACATGCAGCGTATGCAATCGTCTGCCGGCTCAGATTCTTCTAAACATCCTTTGATTGATGGCCAGTTTTTGCCAGTTTTGCTTGTTAGAGAAGTGATAGTCCCTTGTGATTATGCCCATTGTTTATCAAGCACAGCAGTGGATGTTGCAGAAGAGGATGGTTTGCAAATGACTAACGATCAAATTACCTTACAATGGGTTACAAGGGATAGAACAGGTTCTCCTGAAAAAAATGAGTTGCAGTAAGCAGGTTCAACTAGCTACCCTGGGGAATTGTGATTTGCAAAAGGGCATTTTGTCCTGTTCTGAGGGTACTCCAAATATGCTGGCCCATGAGGCCACTGAGTTGAGAGACAGGATATACTCTTCTGAATTTTATCCTCTGCAGAAATGGTTGATTTTCTTATCCACTCCCAAGGATAGGACTAGGGCTGCTCTATTCTCTACTTCACCCAAACTTTTATGATAGAGGGAGGTACCGGTAACTTTGCTCCTCTCATGGAATATGGAAGGTCTCAAAAGTAAATTGCTTGATCTAGATTGGCTGGAGTTTATATACAATTATGAAATTTTATGTTTCCAAGAGACATGGTTATCTAGTGAGCACATGTCCTCACTGCAGATCCCGGATTTCCAGGTCTTTGCAGCTCCAGGACTTAAGGAAAAGAGTAGAGGGTGATATTCAGGTAGTTTAGCTACACTGGTATCTATCTACACATCTCCTAGGTTTTTTTTCAGTAATAGCCAGTGATATGGAAAATTATTTGATAGTTAAGTGGTCTAATATGTCCCAGACAATATTGGTTATTAACATCTATGTTCTGCCGGATAATTCTCCTTATTACCCTTCAGATGTTTTGACTTTTTAAAATAAATTACTGGACTCTTTAGTATCTGTATATCCTGGCACAGTAACCCTTTTAGTGGGTGATTAACGCCAGGACAGGACAGTTACATTCAGAACTTTGGGCTCAAGTACAATTTATTATGTTATAATCGCTCCCTTTTTTTTAACTCTAGTTTGCTTGATCTGAAAATTCTCACTTGATCTAAAAGTAGTCATCTCCCGCTTGCTCTGGCATTTAATGCTGACCTCCAGAGACCACAGCAAGGTACTGGTTCCTCTCTATCACATATTTTTGATCAGGGGAAAGTGCAACTTAGGTGGTCCTCAAATATATCTATAAAAGTGATGGCCATACTGCAGTCACCAGTTATGCTTCAGCTTAAGGCTGAGGCCCTAGAAATTACTTTGATAATTGAGGCAAAAGTATTATTGGAAATAATATTGCTTGAGTTAGAAGGTAGTTTAACCAAAGTACCTTCTTTTAACTTCAGCTACCTTAGTAGGCATCCAAGTAATGGTGGGTATGACTTGGACTGTCGCCAAGCTAAGAAGAACTTATTAGGCCTTAGGGCTGCTTGGCACCAACAAAAACTCCCCCATAACTGGGTTGACTATATAAAAGCAAGTCAGTCCTATAAATGTATGCTTAAGGATAAGAAGCTGTGCAAATCACAGCAGGTATGGGCATGTTTAGGAGTTGCTGCCTCACTTAACGATTCGTCATATTTTGGAAGATCTTAGCAACATCATTAGGCAATAGACTGCCTGCCAAATCACCTCCCATTCAGGAGGATGTGTGGATAACCTTTTTACAAAAGGTATTTGGTGGTGTTGAGGATTCTTCCCTGACAGATTGTTTGCCATCTGCTTGTGAGTCAGAAGATGTGCTATCAGAAGATCTGGAGGAAATAGTCAATCATTATATCCAGGATCTAAAATCAGGAAAAGCACCTGGCCTAGATTTTCTACCTTCTGAGCTTTCTAAAAAAAATTCAGAATGGTGGGTCCCTCTTCTGGCCAAACTGTTTTCACTCTTTAATGTAGCTTGGGGGGGCATAGCCCAAGTGGTAAGAGTGCGTGCTTTTATTTATGTCCATCTTGTTCTTTGTAAGCACCAGGTACATCGCTGGCACTATATAAATGCTAATAATGCTAATGCTAATGCTAATGCTAATGCTAATGCTAATGCTAATGCTAATAATAATAATAATAATAATAATAATAATAATAAATGTATAAAATCCCAGGTTCAATCCCCGGCATCTCCACTTCAGGATCCCTGGTCGCACGCCTGGGGGAGGCCTCTGCTGGGGGCTTGGAGGGGTCTCAGGTAGCATGCCAGGATGGCCTTTGCCGAAGACACTGGAAGAGCTGGATTTAGACCAAAATTTGAAACCCCTGCTGCCGTGTCAGGTTGTGACAATACTGGGCTAAGATGGACCATTGGTCTGACTCAGTTAGGCGGTTTAGGTTTAGCCAAACAGCTTCCTGCTTCCTGGAATACGGCAATTATCATTCCTATTTTCAAAAAGGGGGCAACAGGTCGGACCCTACCTGCTATCGGTCTATCTGTCTTCTGCCCGTTATTGGGAAAAATTTATGCCTGTTTTCTGCTCAAAGAGCTGGAATCACGGGCGGAGAGAAATAACTTGCTGGCTGAGGAGTAGGCAGGGTTTTGACGTGGTCGCTCAGTAATTGATAATTGTTTCATTTTAGCCCATTTAATTGATAAATATGTAAATATAGGGAAGGGAAAGTTATATGTGATCTTTATTGATTTTAGAAAGGCCTTTGACAGTGAATAGGAACTTGCTGTGGTCTAAATTGCAAAAAATAGGAATACCTATTTACTAGAATTGATTGTACAATTGAACTGTGACTACAAAGCTGTAGTGAGACTAGATATGTTAGGGTCTCTTTCTAAACCATTTAATACAGTTATGAGAGTGAGACAAGGTTGCCGCCGATCATTTTGGTAGTGGAGGGATTTAGATAAATTGCTTACTAGGAGTGGCTTTTCTTCCACCTTTGGCCTTCCACAAAGTAATGGATCACTGATCTTAAATGTTAAGCAGAGGATTATAGATATTTCCTTGCAGGAGGTTATGATGAAGGTGTCAGATACTAAAATAGCAACTTGGCATCCATAAACTTTCTTTTAACTTGGAGCCATATTTGGAAAAATTTATTGATTTTCGCTTACATAGGACACTGACGTTAGCCAGGTTTGAGTTCTTTAAGTCAGCAGTCACAGTAGGCAGATATGAGGGGATTAAGCACTCTGATAGGGTCTGTTCTTGCTGCCTGTCAGAAGTGGAGTCTTTAGACCATGTTCTTTTTGCTTGTCCTTTTTATGAAGACTTACGCCAAACTTGGATTACTCCAGTGTTCAAGTTCAAATCTTTATTTACCCTGAAGCAAAGGATTTCTTTTTTATTAGCTACTGTGGATCTTACAATTATGAAGGATGTGACTATTTTTTTTCTGTTGGCCTTCAAGAAAAGAAGTCAAGTTTGTTCCGGTGATGTTTCACTGAAGATTATTTGAGTTTTCCTTATGACTTGGATTGAATTACTGTTTGCAATTTAATATGGTGAAAAACTGTAAGAAATTAATTGAATTGTTACAACATTGTACAGGAGATAAGATTGTTTGCTCTTATCTCCCCCCTAGAAGTTAGGATGGAGATAAAATAATATTATTAAATAATAGTATTATTTTATTATTGCTGGGCTTAAGTATTATTTATTATATTTACAGCTTAGAGGATGTACTTTTGCCAATCAGCTATGTATTTCTGCTTTACAGACATTATTGTCCATGTATTGATGTGTCACATGATTATGTGTATATTGTTATAAATCGTTTTTGTGGATTATGGCAGAAGCCTATATCCTAATAAACTTTGAAAAAAAGAGGAGGGCATATTAATTAGTTATGTTTCCCCATCTCTGAGGCTGTGGGGTAACACTTATTTGCCTCATTTGGAATACTTTTCCATTTTCTGAAAGACCACTTTTTGGCTCTGATAGCCTCCTTAATGTTACCATTCAGCCATGCAGGCTTTTGTTTGGTTCTCCTCTTGCCTTTTTTTGTTCCATGGTATACATTTATTCTGGGTGTCTAAGATAGTAGTTTTCAATAGTCTCCCCATGCATCTTGCAGGCCTTTGACCCTGATGACTTCCCCTTTTAGTTTCCCCTTAACTAACTTCCTCATCTTTGCATAGTTCCCCTTCTTAAAGTTAAACACCCTTGTGGAAGACTTCTTAGGTAATCTCTCTTCTAATAGCATATTGAACCTATATTGTTATCACTATTATAGCAAGTGGCTCTGCCACCATTACTCCTTCCACTAGACCCTCTGCTCCAGTTAGAACAAGATCTAAACTAACTAGCTTCTCCTCTTGTGGGTTCCAAGACAAGCTGCTTCAGGAAGCAGTCATTTACGGTATCTAGGAACTTGGTTCCTGCAACACATTCTCAGGAGACATCTTCACAGTCAATGTGGGGGTAGTTAAAAAGCCTCATTATTATTGTACCACCTAATTTTGTAACATACTTAATTTCTCTAAGCATTTCACAATCACTGTCAGCATAAGGGCTGAAACAAGAATGAGAATAATTCGCATGAGAATCTCGTGGGAATCACACAGTCTTGGTGAGATCTCACAAGATTCTCACGAGAAACTCAAGATTCTCACGAGAAACTTGAGAATCTCAAAAATACCCCCAAATTATCTGTGCATGCACAAATGTAAGAACTTCTATCCTATGCTTTGTATATTAAAAATAACGGCCACAATCCTATACCCTGTGGATCCCCATGTGCAAGCTGAGTCTGGGCGGCACAATGTGCTGCTAATGTGGATGCTTGTGGGTCCCATGTGCATGCGGCTCCACGCAGGATCCGCAGGTTATAGGATAGGGGCTAGTGATGGCAGTCTAAACTATTTGTATTCTGTGCAGCTCTGGCATTCAAACACTGTAGTTTCAGAAGTAGTAAAGGACATGATAGAATATACATGCCAGATCAGAAAATGAATCAAGAGTAATTGGATGGCCCTGGTGGCAATTTTTGCACATGCACAGACCATTTTTTTGCTAGTTTGATGTTCTCAAGAATCTTGCAAGAATCTCGAGTTTCTCACGAGAATCTTGATTTTCTTGCAAGATTCTTGTGAGAAACTCAAGATGAGAAAATATCATTGAGAAGCCTATTCTAGTCAAGATTTTTGAGAAGGGCGAAATTTTGTTTCAGCCCTAGTCAGCATCCTCACCAGGGGTCAATAATATAGCTCCACTACTATCTGGCTTCCATTAAAACATGACGTTTCTATCCATAGTGATTCCAGAGGAGAGTGTGTCATTTATTATTTTTATCATGCTTGATGTATTGCTGTCTTTAAAATACAGGGTTACTCTACCTCCAGTACAATTAACTGTCATTTCTATATATTTGTTATTCCAATAGCAGTGTCCCATTAATTGTCCTCATTTCACCATGTTTCTGAGATGACTATTATATCAATGTTCTCACTTAAAGCCAAGTACTCTAATTCCCCCATTTTACTTTTAAGGTTTGGTATACAAACATCTAAGCATTTTAATACCCTGGTGCTTGTGATTTAATATGTTGTTTATTTTGGACGTATTCATGTTAGTCTGCTTGCCTGATCTCACTCTGATTCTTCCCTATCCTTTTTCCTGGAATACACTGTATCACTACTAATAATGGCATCCCATTGGGTCGCCTCTGTCTGAACTGCGTGCCCCACAGCCGCTGTCGGCTTTTCCCCAGGTCTTAGCTTAAAAACTCCTCTACCACCTTTTTGATTTTTAGTTAAGGTGGAGCCCATCGTTCCAGTATAGGCTCCCTCTTCTCCAAAAGGTCTCCCAGTTCCTAATAAATCTAAATCCCTCCTCCCTGCGCCATCGTCAGCACACACTGAGACTCTGGAGCTCATTCTGCCCCTGGGGCTGGAAACATTTTATAGAATGCTATCCTGAAGGTTTTGGATTTCATCCTCCTTCCTAAAAGCCCAAATTTAGCCTCCAGAACCTCTTTCCTACATCTTCCTATGTCATTGGCCATGACACAGACCATGACAACTGGCTCCTCCCCAGCACTTACTAAAATCCTGTCTAGATGTTCCACAAGGTCCGCTACCCTTGCACCTGGCAGGCAATTGACCATGTGGTCCTCACGGCTGTCACAAATTGAACTCTCTATATTCCTATTGATTGAATTGCCCACTACTACAGCCATCCTATTCCGGTTAGTTGGGGTTCCCTCCCTTGCAGGAGTATCCTCAGTGCAAGAATATATTATGACATCACCTGAAAGACAGGTTCCCATCTACAGGAACAGTTCCCACTATAGTAGCTTGATTACCTCTTTCCCCAAGACCTTCATCCTCCAACACAGCACAGGGGTGCAAGAGCAGAGGTGGTACTGCTCTACTATGGGTGGAAATGGATGCAATGGCGGTGAGGCACCTCCCTGGCCTGCCCTGGGGCAAACCACTGTAGCCACCACTCTCGGGCGGGGAGGACAGTTCACATGAGCAACCCTCAACCATTAACCCGGAGGGGAGGAGGAGGCTGCCATTACAGGTTATTCAATTCTCCACATGGACAGGACTCCTGGACCAATATAGCACAAGAGGATCGGACCCCAGGAAGAGCTGCCGCCAAACAACTGATGGGAGCGCTCCTGAGCACTGTTGATCTAAGGTGGGACACTCACACAGTTGTTAAAGCAATCAGCCACATAATGAGCCGAGGCACTGCAACAGCCTCCTCCTAGAACAACTTGAAGGTAGGTCCTGGTTCTAGATAGCTATTTATTTATTTATTTAGCCTGAGTTTTTTGAAGACCTACACTGGGTTTACACTAAAGTCTTTTTGCTGGGCTTGTTAAAAGATTAGTATGCTAGCTTTATATCTTTATTGCTCCCTGGCTTCTAGAGACCTACTCTAAGTTATCTATTTGTTGTTAAGCTAACCTTTATGAGCTAGAATGGGACAACTCACGATTTTTATGGGATTTCCTGTTTTTTGCAAAATCTCATATCAGCTCTACCTACAAGGTTGCAAGTAAGTAAAAACGATGGGGGCTTGTACAATCAGTTCAAAACAAGTACAATTGGGAACCACAGTAAGATCCAAGGTAAAACAGCTAGAGGCATTGCCGGGGACATACTACAAATAATCTCAGATATATAGAGAGACTGACGTAAAGAGTAGGGGCAACAGACAGGATGAATTGGAAGTTGAGGGGTATGACTTGTTTCAAAGGATGGGCAAGGGAAAACATGGGGTGGGTTTATAGAATAGAAGACATGTTCTCCTTTTCCTGCAGGAGGCCCCACTTTCAGAGTCTGAAAACCATGATTTTCAAATGAAAGTTCATTTGTTCATTTATTTTTGTACATTAAACTAATAAACAAGATTGTGAACCCAAACTTCAAAGAGGTCAGTTTTGGTTACAGTTTCATGTGAAGTCACAAGTCAGGTTTTCTGATGAGAACTTGATATTTGAAAAGCTGGGAATAAAAGTTTTCATTTGAATCAAATGCGAGGACTTCTTTCTATCATAAAGGGGCTGTAAATGCTCTCTGGTTTTTTAGCAGTTTAATATAAACTAACTTTTCATATCTTTTTCCCAAGGCCAGAATTATATGAAACAATTCCTGCTCTAGAGGGGATTTTCATGGGCAACTTTATTGTTGGAAAGAAAGAAACTGAGTGACAAAAGGTGAGAAAAGCCCAAGAAGCAATTTGGTGAAGAGTCACAAGAGCCAGTGCCCAGAATCCACTTTCTCTCTAGGATATCCACTAAATTAAGCTTGACGCTATTGTCTTTACTTCTTACAAAACCCTTGTCTTTACAGAATTGTATTATCCTTTGGGGTGAGCAAGGGTAACAGCATCGCACTGAAGGATTGTTTTAAACTTTTTCTCCATCTAATACAGAAGCACCTCTTCACCTCTTGCAAAGCAGATCAAGCCTTCTTGTACTGTTACTTTTGCAGCTAATAGTCTAGCCTGCCAGCACACAATCTGAACAGCATATCAAAGTCTTGTCTTCAGACTCTGAGGTGCTAACTTTGAGAAAAAGTGTGGCTTGATTGAACAGAGTTTCATTTTGAATAGGTGTTTCCTAAGCTTTCCCTTTAAGCACACATATACCCCTCAAAGAAAACAGAATTGGGGGTGGGGTCTGGGGGTAGAAGGAACCCTCATACATACACCCTATACTGAATCAGATAATAAACTTAATGATACCCTTATTTCCAAATTGTTCTGTAGTTAATGTATGTGTGTAATCTTATTAGCTGATTGTACTCAGCCTTCACTTGCTTGTATGCAAAATTATACTGCACAGGCAGTAATATTTTAATGGCCAATATTCAAAATCAGTTCAAAAATTAGATATTTTTGGTGCATCAGCAAAGACGAAAGCTTTAGCTGCAAAAATATTTTTTCCATTTGAAGACTGGACAAAATTACCACTTTGCTGATCTGTAATTTTTTTTTCCTTTTAAGTAGAAAAAAATACCCAGTGAGTGCTGTAATTTATTGAATGCCTCCCTGAAAGCGAAGAAATTGACTTTCTGTCTACAGCTGCCAAGATGTCCTGTCACTGTAAACACTAGGATAGATTAAAGTTTAAATAATAAATTCCCACGAAAGAGAGGTCGTGTTGTTGGGTAATCATCTTCCTCCAGGCCATTTCTATTTGCTAAACAATACTGACTGACAGGATTGTGGGAAAATATATAATACAGCCTGATTGCCCTCTAGAAGCCAAGAGCGAAAAAAAGCTATGATCATATGGTTATGTTACCTTTATAAACAATATCAGGGGAACATGAAGTTTGTGAATTTCTGTGGCAAGAGTCAGAAAAATCATATTTGAAGGCAGATGCTCTTTCCTTAGGTCACACTTTTTGCACTGATATACAGCATACAGGTTCTGTATGGCTTCCCAAAGCTGCTGAAAGGACATGGTGAAAACTGTGAAAACTTTTATCAGTTCTGGTTGGAATTGACTGTCCAAGTTATGACTTAACATGTCCAAGACTGAACTGTTCATCTTTCCGCCTTCTATCAGTCTCTTCTTCTGCAGCCTCCACTAACAGTGTTACCGTCCAGCCTGTCCCTGAGGCATTGAGGCCCTTTTCACATGGGCCACGGTGGGTGGGGGGATGGGTGCGCGGCGGCGGTGGGTGGAGGTTTGGGTGCGGCTGTTCCCACAGGCACACACCCATCTCCACACACAGAGCAACCGGCATTGGTGCCTGTTGCTCCATGCATGGGTGATGGGTGGAGATGGGTGGAACGCAGGAGAGTGCACACACCCTCACCCACAGCTGGCGACATTCCTACAGGCATCCCCCCACCGCAAACTTACCCACTGTGGCGTTTTCATGGGCGCCTCCATGTGAAAAGGAACTTAGTCTAAGATTCATCTCCTCCTTTACACCTCATTCTCAACGTGTTGCTACAGCCTTTAATTTCTCCCACTGCTAAAATTCAACCCTTCCTTTCTGCTTTTATTGACAAAATACTAGTCCATGGTCTAATCATCTCTTGCTTTGACTACTGTGCCAGCCTTTCCATCTCTCATCTTAACTCTTTCACATCTGCTCGATACTCTGTCACAGAAATCCACCTCACCTGCTGCTTTGATTATATTCAACCTCTCCTTTGCTCCTTCTACTGAACCGAGCAGCAGAACAATTAACCATAGTTAATATGTGTCATACTGGTTATCTGACTGCAAAAAGATTACCACAGCAGCTAACCACCAAATGGATCAATTAATGCCACAAAAGTTATTTATTATTATATTATTATTATTATTATTATTATTATTAGCAAGCATTTATATAGCGCCAGCAATGTACCTGCCACTTTACAAAGTAATTGAATAGACATGGTCCCTGCCCTAGGGTTTACAATCTGAGAGACCGGGGGTGAGGGGAGAGATGAAAGAAGGGGAAAAGTTAACTGGTTTACTGTATTTCCATTATTTGTTTATTTCTTTAAAATTTATATCCCGCCCCGCCTGCCCACAGGGCAGCCCGGCGCAGCAAACAACAATCAATAAAACAATTTTAAACATTTAAAAATACAATATGTAAGGAAACCCCCACCCCTACCCCTCGCCAAAAGCCTGATGGAACAGCCAGGTCTTACATACACGCCGAAATAGCAGGAGAGTGGGAGCCAACCGAGCCTCTTCCGGGAGATTATGTATTATCTGCTAACAAAAACAGGATACCATTTGGTACTGTGCACACTGCTGGCACAATGGGATGGGCTGGATGGTGCAGGGGAGGTTGGTGAATATGAGGTTGGTGCACGGGAGTCTTCCAGTGCCAGCTGTGACATGTTTGTTGAGTACTTCGAGAATAAAATTGCTTGGATTCACCATGGCTTCGACTCCAAGCTTATGGCAATAGGAGAACCAGAGGTTATGGAGGCTCTGTCTTGTCCAGTTTTGTGGGATCTGTTTCAGTGGGTGACACCTGCTGCTGTGGTGGATGTTCTGGGGTCTGTTAGAGCCACATTTTGTGAACTAGACCCATGCCTGTCCTGGCTGGTCAAGGTCAGCCGGGAGATGTTGGGGCTGTTACTGGTGGGTGTTGTCAATGCCTCCCTGAATGAGGGCAGGATGCTGGACTGCCTCAAAGAGGTAATGGTGCGACCCCTGCTCAAAAAATCATTGCTTGACGTCGACTTCCCCGCCAGTTATCAGCCAGTCTCTAACCTTCCCGTTTTAGGGAAGGTTATTGAGTGGGTGGTGGCTCAGCAGCTGCAGGAGCATCTGGACCGGACCGGTGTTCTTGATCCCTCACAGGCCAGCTTTCATTCAGGTTATGGCACAAAGACTGCATTAGTGGCTATGGTCAACGACCTTCACCGGGAACTGGAGCAAGGTCATTTGACCCTGCTAATCCTATTAGATCTGTCGGCTTCATTTAATACTGTTGATCATGAGATACTGGTGACTCACCTGCGGGACTATGCCAGAGTGGGTGGAACCGTTCTTGAATGGTTCCGCTCCTTCCTGGCCAGGAGAACTCAGCATGTGGTGATCAGGAATTGTTCATCTTCTCCCCAAGACCTTGTGTGTGGAGTTCTGCAAGGCTCTATTCTGTCCCCTTTTTTGTTCAATGTGTACATGCAGCTGCACGGCGAGGTCATGAGATGGTATGGGATGCGATGTGATCAGTATGCTGATGACACCCAGCTCAACCTCTCTTTTTCATCCAGCCCAGACCCAGCAGTCTCAATGCTTACCTGATGTCTGGCGTCTGTGGAGGATTGGCTGAGGGCGAGCCGTCAAACAAAATCCTGACAAGACGGAGGTGATATTGGTGGGGAGGGTGGTGGGTGTGACATCCCTCATCATTGATGGGGTTTGTCCCCCACTGGTCCCTCAGGTTCTGAGTCTATGGGTACGCCTTGATTGAGGCTGTGGCGAGGAGTACTTTCCGCCAACTACATCTGGTGTGATGGCTTCGGCCGTATGTCTCAGTGTCCAACCTGGCTACTATCATCCATGCCTTCATCAACTCAAGATTAGGCTACTGTAACATGCTCTACGTGAGGCTACCTTTGGTGATGATCTGGAGACTGCAGCTGATGCAGAATAAGGTGGCCCATCTCCTTACAAGGACGGGTCACCGTGAGCACGTTACACCAGTGCTCGAGCTCTGCACTGGCTGCCGATAGTCTTCCAGGCCTGATTCAGAGCGTTGGTGCTTACCTATAAAGCCCTATGAGGTCTGAGTCCCTCCTATCTGCAAGACAGCCTCACTCTCCGTGATCTAGATCGACCCCTACAGTCCATGGGAAATGCCCTTCTTGATGTCCCCCAGGTGGTGCATGGGGTTACAATGGAGAGGGCGTTCTTGGTGGAGGCACCTAGGCTGTGGAACTCGCTTCCCATGGAGGCCCGGGTGGCTCCAGACCTTGCCTCATTTTGACAACAGTGCAAGACATGGCTGTTCCACCAGGCCTTTGGTGAGGGAGGTGAGTGAGGAGGATGGGGTTTTTATTTTCTTATTCTATGCTTCCCTTTCACGTGTATTTTATGTATATTTTTAAATGATGTTTGAATTTTTGTAAGCCACCTTGACCTGCCTAAGCAGGAGAGGCAGGGTATAAATGATGAAAATAAATAAATAAATAAATAAATAAATAAGAGCACTGGGGACAGTGCCCCCCCCCCCTTGTGCCCATGGCACCTGGACCACACCCGCATCCCCCAAACCCTTTATCTCACCTCTGGAGCTGCAGCACCTGTGTATTGCCTGCTGCCATGAAGACAGCCCCCAGCTGGCAGAGAACGCTCTGGTCAGCTTTAGACATAACAAATATGTGGTGTCAAAACCCATATGCACATGTTTGGCCATTGTGTGTAAGCACCATAACAATCCCAACACCAATTTGGCCACCCATTGAACACGTGATGCATCACCGTTGCATCACAAAGACAATGTGCATGTTCTGACTGAACACGTGGCCAACGTTGTGTCTAATGAAGTTGCATGGCATTAGCAGGTATAACACGAATGAGGCAGCATCTCTTGCACGCTGAGATCGGGTAGCGAGCAAAACACCAAAATGGGCTGTGTGTCTAGCAGTGCCACATGGTGAACACAGGGCCAAACCGGTGTTCATATCAAGATCAAAACACACATTCAGACACCCATTGATGTTATGTCTAAACACACCCTCTGTCTGGTGTGAACACCCAGAGCATCACAGCCAGAAGGTGTGATCAGCAGCAGGCAATGGGTTCCAATGGGAACCCAGCAGCCATTAGAATCATGTCTCCCAGGCAGTCCTTCTTCTGACTCCTCCTCCCCTCCCTTCTGGCCCTGGCTACCCTGGCCTGGCCAGCTGTGATGTGTGGTGGGTCACTCTCCAGAGTGAACACCCAGAGCATCATAGCCAGGAGGTGTGCCCAAGAGCAGGCAGTGGGTTCCAATGGGAAACCAGACGCCATTAGAATCAATGGCCTGGCAGGGCACATTGACAAAACACCTTCCAGGTCAGGCCCTCTGGCTTCTCTTCCTCCCCCATCCCTTCAGTGGAGCCAATCTTCTGCACATGGCCATGGGTGGCTGCAGCTGCCTGCTCCTGTCTGGCAAGTTTTAGGGCCCTTGGGCTCCACTTAAATTAAATATTTGTTTTCCTTTCCCTGGGCACTTTGGGGGTCTGGGGTGGAGAGGGCAGATTGTGGGGAATTGTGTGCTTTAAGGTTAAATTGTGTCCTCCTGCTTGCCCCCATGTGCACTGTGGGGAACTTGGTTCTAACCTGCTGCTGCTGCTGCTTAAGTGATTTTTTTTTTTTTTTTAAAGAGAGGCTTTAGCTTGTTTGTGTTTCCCCATGGCCCATGTGGGGTCGGGGTTAAGGGAGCTTTTTGCATTCTGCCCCCATGTGCACTGGACATGGTTCTGTTTGTGCTTCGTTGCCTGCATTTCCCCTGAGCAGATTGCGGGGGAACTTTGCAATGGATCTGCCACCCCCTATCATTGTGTATGTCCTCATCTCTGCTCCTTTATCCCGAGTTCAGTCTTTTAGTATTTGGGGGTAGAAAGTGGATCCAGGGGCCAGATCCAGGAGTTGGAAAGGAGCATAAAACCTCATCATTGGCCTGAGGTTACCAAGTATATTTGAGGGGATGATATTAGTTTGCAGTGGCCCCATCATGGGCTGGACTTTGGGTTTGGTTGACTGCTTTAAAATTACACGTTTTGGGGGATTTGAGTTTTGTTTTTTTTTAAAGAGTTTTCCTGTTTCAGTGTGATCAATTCATGTGTCTCTTGATTGAAAGGGATCCTCCTGGGATGTAAATCCCTTTTGGGATTCATTCCTCCTGCCATGTAAGCCATTGTATAGGGCCATTGGGTACACCTGTGCTTGTCTGCCAGTCCCTTGTCTTAGAACAATGGTTTGGGCTGGGCGATGCTGAGTACTGGGTGAGACAGCTTCAGTCCGTGTCTGAGAGTAGAGAGCTGCAGCCTGGATGGAGGTTGCATGCTGGAGTTTGGGGGCTGAAGGCTACAGAGAGACAGCCTTTTGGGCAGCCCCTATGGTGCTGGACCTGGAGAGTTCAGTCGGATCTGACTGGAGGAGCTGGCAGCTGGCCCCAGCCATTCCTCTCAACATGTACATCCTCTGCTAATAAAGGCCTAGTGAGATGGCTCACTGCAGGGGTCAAGTGTGCCGCCATAAGCCCCGGGAAGGACAAGGCGTTGTGAATTGATTTTAATGGTTGTTTGCTAGCTATGTATGTATACAGGGATTCAAGATATGGGTTCGATTACTAGTTGCTTGTTGGGCTGGATTGAAGAGGAGCTTATGGTAAAGCCTCCATGGGGGTATTGGATAGTATGGGAAGGTTAAACAGGGGGTTGAGTTATAGTTAGTTGTTATACTTATGTTTGGTGTATTATTTTATATATTACATTTGGTATTGTAATGATATGGTATTTATTTTTGTAATGGCCAATGGCTAAACAAATAAACTAAACTGAACTCAGAGGCTGCTGCGGGGCCATGTGCCTGGGCACCGGTGGCACATGTCTCGGGCTGGCCCTGGTACATTTGTAAATAAATGGACTCTTAGACCACACAGTAAGTCTCCAGTTTCCTTCTCCTGTTGAAGGGATACCAGCCCAGCAAGACTGCCCCTGGAACTTCCCACCACTCAGGAAGTGGGGTGAGCAACAGAAGCATGTTGAAAATCCATAAGTGCCAAGGGTTGTGATAAACTTGTGATTTTTGACTTTCACTAAGACAGCAAGTTTCCCTAAAGTTGTGGAGTGAAGCTTTAAAACATGACTGCAGTGTTTGGATGAGAAACTGAAGGCAAATGGCAAGAACCCCAGCTTAATTATTGCTTTAAGCTCCGAGTCTGACCTGTTAGCTGGTTTGTTTGAAAAAATAGCAAGTCATACTTTATATACCAGATGTCTTGGTTCTCGTTATGTCCATTTGTACATGTGAACTGAAAATTTGCTCTTGCTTGTTCCAACCATCTATTCTCCTTGTGGGCCTGCTTCATCACTCAGTCTGTGTAGTTGCTTGTTGTCAAAGAGCATTAATGACCAGTTTTCTGTTTGGTTTGAAAGTAATTGTGTCGAATATGCTGTACTAACAACATTTTCCATCTGTACAGTGACGTCCATTCAAGTACAACCTGAATAATTTGTCCCTCCCAGTGGGCTTACAATCTAAGAAGGACAAGGGTGAGGGGAACAGAGAGAGAGAGAGAGAGAGAGAAATTTTTACAAATGGAGAACTGAGGCTATAAAATTCCATATTAATTTCAAAATTCTGCTTGGCTCTGCCTACCATTGGCTTGGCCCTACCTACCATTGAACTTGCCCACTTTTGGCCTCACCTACTGCCCTGGCAGCCTTAGAACCCACCAGCCACCACTGGGATGATGACACCATCAGTGAAGACAGAGAGTGAAGATGGAGATAATGTTTTGGGGGTGGGGGAAGATGAGAAGTACAGCTTGTGTGTTTCCCACCCTCGAAGGCTTCAAAGAGAACAGTTTACAATGTATTCTACAGGAAAGTTAGTTTAGCCTCTTCTAGATGTTTGTATCACAGCTCAAACCCCTTGACCAAAAGTATTCTACCTCAGGTCACATGAGACTCAACCTGGACTTTGTGAGGTCCACTGCCCTAGAAGAGGAAAACTGTCTTAGTAGAATACTATTATCGGTCATTTCTATAGCCCTTCAGTGCATTTAACGTGCTTTACAATCCTTATCTAGTTTACAATCTTTAACTAGATAGGGCATTTATTATCCCATTTTACAGATGGGGAACCGAGGCTGAAAGACAATGGGTGTTAACAAACTTGACAGCAGCCCAGTTAGCCCCGCTGTGGCCCACTTTAGCCTGTGGGTCACCATCACAATTGTTGGAGACCTTCCAGATGTTTGCCCTGGAGGTGTCTTGGGTGTGGTAGCAGCTAGCCCAGGCTGTGATCCCTGTCGCAGCCTTGGCTACTCTCTGTCCAATTGGACTAGAGCAGGCTGCAGTTGACTATAACATTTGTTATAGCCTGCTGTGGCCCAGTCTGGATTGGGACCTCCATGAACATTTGCCATAGCGGGATTGGGGCTGGCCATCTGCACATTTGTGTGGCTAACTGCCCCCCCTCCCCAGCCCAGTGAACATTTGTTCTGCAGCCGGACCCAGTCTTGACCAGGTTGCCAGCAGCTTCCCAGTCCAGAGAGAGCTGTAATGGTGGCGGTCTGCCATCACTTGTGTTAACACCCAGTGATCTCACTCACATCCATGATTAAGATAGGAGTTGAACCTTGGTCTCTCGAGTCCAACACATTGCTCATTAGGCACACTGGATTGTGGGTCTGGGACTTCTTGAAGCCCTCTACACTAGAGTTATTCACTAGTGGACGGTGGGGGCCTTATGCTTGTGAGCCGGCTCTATAATCCAATTCAGAAGCACAACTGAAAAGTAATTTCCCCTTTAAAGTTGTATTTCACTGAATGGATATATATAATTGCAGCCTGCTCCTGACCATGCTCAAAATAACATAGTTCACACGGTGACATATTTTTCTCTGCTGTTGCTGTTCTCACAGGTTAATTAACTGCTCTGGACTTCCCTTACAAACACAAATTCCTAGATATAGTTCCCAAATCCTTTCTTTTGACCCAATGAACCCATCAGGTGCATGCAAATTAGGTCATTTCTTTGGCAACTGCCATGGGTGACAAATGAGATAAGGGAAGCCTTATTTTAAAAGAGTATATTAACAATTTTAAAACACAGCATTTTAAAACAGTTTGCCCAATGGGAAGCTAGCTAAATATTCTCTAGCAAACAGATGCATACTATAATATAGGGGTGTGAATTTGGTATTCATAATTATAATTGCAATAATGAATTTGGTCATTTTGTTATTGTATTTATAATTATAAATACTAATTTAATAGTTCCAAAATAACAAAAAAATTTTTTTTGTAATTTCTTCATTATTTTCTGACTGTGGGACACATACTTTAGGATGTAACGTTTTTTTATGAAGCCAATTTTATTAAAATCTGAATGGATTGTATCACTCACCCAAGGAAACATGCGTACCAAATTTCAGAAGACTTGGATGCAGGGTCTAGATCTTATAATCATTATGATTTTAATGTATTTATGGCTCTAACTTCCTTTCTGCCAATCCAATTTGAATGCAGTTAAGATATAGTATACCCCTAATAAAAAGGGACCATCTGTGCCAAGTTTCAGACAGGCTGGATAAAGGGGACCCAATTTTATAAGCAATTGAAAGTTTGTGATTTTAACAGAAGTTGTGCAAATACGAGTCCTGAACATTTTGGGACAAAATTTACGAGTCCTGAAAATAAGAGGGACTTCAGGCAGCAATTCAGAGTGGAGTGGGAAGCAGCCCAGCAATCAAAAGACATGATTGACACATCCAGGTTGGCCAATCAGCATCCCAAACACACCCTGAAGCACTGTGACAGAGGACATAAGATAATTTCTTATTGGCTCTTTCCTAAGCAGATGTTTCCAACTTCCTAGTAACAAGCATGGGGACCTGGGGTGGGCATGGCACTGAATGAGGATACATGATTGACATTTCTGCTGGCAAATTGGCATTATGAGCCCATCTTGTATCACTGTGACAAACGCAAGAGAGTCTCTGGTATAGGCTCATTCTCTGGAGATGCTTCCTAGCTTACAACTTGCCAGTACCCAATCACTGCAATCAGGGAGGCTTGGGGGTGGGCACTGGGGAGAAAATATAAGCTTCCGCCAAGCTGCACAACCCCACCATGGCTAGATCTTGTGTAGGTCATAGACTGGCTCAGTGCTCTGTGTATGTCTGTGACTGACTTTGCTGTAGTCTCCAACTTCACTGAAAGTGCTCAAAAAAGCAGAACTCTGCACCTACTCTCCCCCATGTATGTCCCTTCAATTTTTGGGTGCCAATGACTGAAGCCTGTGCCAGTGCCTCAGACACCTGCTCCTCCTCTGCTCTGCCCACCTCCTCTTGTCTTCTTCACTCTCTGTAAAAATGCTCCCAAAAGCAGATGTCTGCATCGAGTAAAACCTCTATAGTTTAAACAGAAGCAACACCGGCAAGTGATTTAAGGAAGTTTACAAATTCTGCTAAAATCATGAAATTGGTATTGCTTATAAAAATCCTTCTGATATTTGGCAGGGATGTTTCCTTGGATGAGGGGTACAACTTGTCCAAGGTTCATCCAAATTGGATGGAAAACAAAGATGCTACAACTGGAAATTTGTGTACAAACCATGAAATGATTAAATTACTAATAAAATCAGGACCCTTTATCAAATCTTCCAGAACATTGGCAGGAATTATCCCATTCAGGTTGGGTGCAATTAGTACAAATTATACCCAAATTGCATGGAAAACAAAGCCGTTATAACTGCAAATGTTTGCATAAACTACATAAACTCAAGTGCTTGTAGAATTGGAACCTTTTATCCAATATTTAGGAACATTGTCAGGGATAGTCCCCTGGACAAGGGTTACAGTCAGTCCAAATTTCAAGTGAATCAGATACAAGATAAAAACGTTACAGCCAGAAATCATTTTCCCATAGAAATCAATGGGAGGGAAAAACAAAGTTCAATAACAAATGAATTAATATAATGAAATTACTAAATCTGAAGCTATATAATAATGAAATAACAATGTTATAAATTCAGTAATGGGTCTCTGGTGCACAGCCCTACTATAGTATAAAGTTTCTATCCTAATCGTACAGGGCTTGTTCTCACAAGTACCTACATTTCCCCCTCAGTTTTATTCATAAAGGCAGAGGGGTTAAAGTGAGAGAAAAGGAAAGGTAGTTTTTTCTCCAAGGAAACATCGTTAATTTGAAGATACAGTTCTCTACTCTGGAGTAGAGATCATGTGTAAAGTCTAGTGGCAAGTAGCACAATTTGCTGTTCAGTCTCTTTAGACCAGGGCTGAAACTCAATCTCGATTTTTTCCTGATTCTCACTGAATCACGGTTCTTGACTCATTTTTAGTGAGAATCGTCAAAATCCCCAGTACTCAACACTTTTTCTGTTGAGAATTTTTCTTGATTTACTGTTTACCATTTACTGTGGTTACCATTTACTGTGATTTACCATGTACCATATACCAGTTTACTGTGTACTGCTTACTGTGGACCATGTTCATTCTGGTAATGCAAAAGTGCAAAATGGCTTCCCTTTACCAAAATGGAAGTGACACTGCCGGTGCCATTTTGGAAGTGGGATGCGCATGCACAGAACAGTTGTGGTAGCCATTTCACGCATGTGCATAACTTGTATGAATGCGGTACACAGTAAGCAGTACACACACACTGCATTGATATACAGTACACTGTAAAAAGAAAATCATGGTAAATCAAGGAAAATTCTTGAGATCAGTCTCAACCCGTTACCGAGATCATTCCAAGCCCTTCTTAACAATTTTCAATTCTCTCAAGAAACAAATTAATTCTCATTTGAGCCCTAGTTTAGACTTCCCATTTCGCAAAGCACACATTCCTTTCTGGTTCCTTTTGCCTTCAGTACCTCTACATTATTAGCTCTATGTAGCTTGGGTTTCCTTCCCCCTTACAGTAATTGCCCAGTGATTACAAGGGGAAAGGAAAGAGCTGGTTATTTCCTGGTTCTCACTATTCATGAGAAAAACCAGAGGATGACTGTTAGTCCACAGAAATTCCTTCATAGAATCATATCATAGAATCATGGACCTGGAAGGGAGTGCAATGGTCATAGCGTCTAGCCCCCTGCTTGGTGCAGAATTTGCCATACCAAAATCATTCCAGATGTATGCTCATCAAGCCTCATCTTTAGAAACTCCAGTGATGGAAAATCTGCAATTTCTATAGGTAGCCCATTCCATTGACTGACTGTCCTTACAGTCAGGAATTATTGCCTGCTGTTCAATTTAAATCTCCTCTTAGATTAAGAGTGCTTGCCCATGTTACCATGTCGGGGAAAACTAATGAGAAGGAAACTCCCGGTGGGGAAAATAACATGAAGTTTAGAACAAGGGCACATGGTTAAAAGCATCATTTAATGTATCTCCCGTTGTTTTTATTCACTAAAGGCAGAGCACAAAATCCAACCCTGCTTTTCATGATTGAAAACAGTGGGAGATGTTTTAAATTATACTTTTAACCATGCACCATCATTCCAAGCCTCACGTTCCTTTCCCCGCCAAGGGTTTTCGTCTTGTTAGTTTTCCTGGTGTGGTAATGTAGGCAAGCAGTCTAACAGTCACGGAGTGCTCATGATCAGGAGACCATACATATAACTTCTTTTGCCAGTTCAAGGCCTGGTCCGTTTTTATCCCCAAAGTCAAGTTACAACTGTTAGGAAAGGACATCTCCATCAATAAACTAACAAGACAGTTGAACTCCTCTGTGGCAACCCAAGTCCCACAGTTTAGGGAGAAGTGTGTCAGAGACAGAGTTAGAGCATCAGTGATTAAGAAGGTCCAGTTTTGGAATGAATTTACAAATGAAATTAAACAAATCCAAAGTCTGACCTCTGCCAACTTTTATTTATTTATTTATTTATTTATTTAGATTTTCATCCCACTCTTCCTGCACAGCAACTCAGGGCAGCTTACACAAAGTTCATAAATAAAACACACACACAAAATCCCACAACTCCCCCATCCCATCCCCATACAACTCCCCAACCCATCCTCCCGCTTAGATAACCCCCCCTTCCCATTCAGTCCCCACTGCCAAAAGCCTGATAGAACAGAATAGTCTTACATTGCTTCCAGAAGGTCACCAGTTTTCAACAAAGGCGGACTTCCTGGGGGTGGACATTCCACAGCAAAATTGGGACAGCTGAGAATGCCCTTCTCATAGTTGAGACCCAGCGAAAAACCATAGTCTCCAGCCACCAGCCAATCGCAGAGGCCGCAACAGGTCATGGAGACCCAAGCGATCCCTCAGATAAATGGGACACATGCAATTTAAGACTTTAAAGACTTCACCACCACCTTCAATCTGGGCCCAAAAGACTCTTAGCAGCCAGTACAACAAACAGAGCACCAGTGTTATGTGCTCATGGCAATCATCCCCATAAGGAAGCAAGCTACAGCATTCTGCACCAGCTGCAGCTTCCAAACCATCACCAAGGGCAGCCCAACATAGAGCGCACTGCAGTAGTATAGCCTCGAGGTCATGAAAGCATGGATGACAATGGTCAGATCCAAGTCCAAAAGAAAAGGCCGCAGCCTCCTCACCAGATGGAGTTGGTGAAAAGTGTTCCTAGCCACTGCTGCAATCTGGCAATCCAGGCACAGAAAGGGGTCTAGAAGCACCCCAAGGCTGTGAACCTAATCAACCAGAGGGGAATGGACCCCATCAATAGGAAGAGTCCTAATCCCATCCACGTCACAAGACCGGCTAACCATCATCACCTCAGTCTTGTCAGGATTCAGCCTCAATCAATATACCCTCATCCATTTCTCTGCCACAGCCAGGCAGTGGGGTAAGCACCGAGACTGCAGGACCTGGGTCAGATGAAAAAGAGAGATAGAGCTGGGTTTCATCAGCATTACTGATGGCATCTCACACTAAACCTCCGAATGATCTCACCCAGCAGGTGCATATACATGTTGAACAATGGGATGGGGAAAGAATGGAGCCCTGCGGAACCGCACAAGAGAGATCCGGAGGAAATGATGAGCAATCACCCAACACCATCCGCTGAGACCTCCCAACTAAAAAAGAGTGGAACCACTCAAGAGCAGTCCCGCCCACGCCAGCCAGGTCTCGCAGGTGAGTCAAAAATGCCTCATGATTAGGGCTAAGAATTTGTCACAGTCATGACAAAAGTCATGTTTTTAGTTACTTTTGCCCCCCTCCATGACTTTTGAGGTCTTCCCATGACTGCCATGATTTTCCCAAGTTTTTCGGGATTTCCCCCAAACTGAAGAGCAGAGTCGGCAAGAAACTGCTGAGAAGAGCACACTCAATGGTGCTAAGAAGATCCACAGTGTCTCCCTGGAGCTCCAAACCCCTCCCTGACTGTGGAGATGTGGTGGCATGGCAAGAAGCCAGCGAGAATAGCACACTGGGCACCACAGGGTAAAGCCACGGCCTCTCCCTGGAGCTCCAAAGCCCTCCTCAGTGTTGTTTCTTGTGGAGGGCAGAGCTTTGGGCATGGTCAAGTGGCAGCATGGCATGGTGTGGCAGCGGGATCAGAGACAGAGAACGTTACCATTGTCAGAGCTTCAAGAGGCGCCCAGGAGGAGACAACAGCATTTCCTCTGCCTTTATCCCCTGCTTGGGCTGACAATCTATGCCTGGAGCTTTCAAAGGGCTTTACAATCGCTGGGCTTACAATCTAAGGGGTGGGGGGTGTTTTCCTCCTTCTTCTATTCTGTGCTTGGTGGGTTACAATCTGTGCTGGGGTGTGTGTGTTTACAATCTAATCCCTGGGTGTACAATCTAATGGATGGGGGAGGTTACAAAATACAATATTGAATACAAGTTTTAAAAAATTTACCCAAGAATTTTCTGTGACTTTTTCTCATTCCTACCATGATCAACTCATAACTTTTAAAGAAAATTTCCATGTCAAATTTGTAGCCCTACTTATGTGATCACTGGTATCAAAGCTGCTGAAAGATCTAATAAAATCAAGAGGGTAGAATTTCCCTGGTCTAACTCCAGGTGAAGGTCATCAACCAAGGCCACAAAAGTGCACTCTCCATGCATGCCCAGGACAGAAACCAGACTGCAAAGGGTCCAGGAAGCTGATAGCATGCAGATGATCCTGAAACTAACGAGCCACCACACGTTCAATAACCTTCCCTAAAAAGGGAAGGTTAGAGACAGGCTGATAGCTGGTGGGGGAATCAACATTCAATGAAGACTTTTTAAGCAGAGGCCAAACAATCACCACCTTAATGCAGTTTGGCACTCTGCCCTCCTGAAGGGAGGTGTTGATCACCCCAGTCATCAATGGCCTCAACATCTTCTGGCTGGCTTTCACCAGCCAGGATGGGCATGGATCTGAATAACAACTTGTGGCCTGCACAGACCCCACTGTGACAACAATTGAAACCGATCCCCCAAAAAAGGACAAGGCTGGGATTCCATAACCCCCAGATCTGACTCTGCACCTGAAACAGTTATGCCAAGGTTGTGGTGAAAAAAAGCAATTTTATCTGAGAAGTAGTCAATAAAAATGTCACAGTGGGCACTGGACACCTCCAGTTCCTGGTGGAGGCAGGTTGAACTGACCAAACCCCTCACCACCTAGAAAAGGTCTACTGGATGCAATTTCGCAGATGCTATGATGTAGGAAGCCTGGACTATTAGATGACCAGAGGCTGAAAGGGGTGCTTAAGGAGGGAAAGGACATTGCAGAAAAGCTGAATGAGTTCTTTGCTTCGGTCTTCACTGCAGAGGATGTTGTGGAGATACCCATGTCTGAACCTTACTTTGTAAGTGATGAATAGGAAGAGCTGTCACAAATCAACGTGACCCTGTAGAAGGTCCTAGAGCAAACTGACAAACTAAATACTAACAAATCACCAGGACCAGATAGTATTCACCCCAGAGTTTTGAAGTAACTCAAATATGAAATTGTAGACCTACTGTTAGTCATTTGTAACCTATCGCTAATATCTGCCACTGTACCTGAGAACTGGAGGGTGGCAAATGTAAACCCGATATTTAAAAAGGGATCCAGAGGTGATCCTGGAAACTACAGACCAGTAAGCTTGATGTCTGTGCTGGGAAAAATAGTCGAAACTATCATTAAGAACAGAATTGCTGGGCATGTTGATAAACATGGTTTAATGGGGAAGAGTCAACATGGGTTTAGCCAAGGTAAGTTATCCCTCACTAAACTGGTGGAATTCTTTGAGGGTGTAAATAAGCATGTGGACAAGGGCAACTCGGTAGATATAGTATACCTGGATTTCCAGAAAGCATTTGATAAGGTCTCGAATGAGCGACGCTTGAAAAAATTAAAAAGTCATGGGACAGAAGGCAGTGTCTTACTATGGATCGGTAACTGGTTAAAGGATAGGAAGCAAAGAGTAGGACTGAATGATCAGTCTCACAATGGAGAGGTGTAAAAAGTGGTGTGCCCCAGGGATCTGTATTGGGACCGGTGCTGTTTAATGTATTAATTAATGATCTGGAAAAGGGCATCAAGGGTGAGGTGATCAAATCTGCAGATGACACCAAGTTATTCAAGGTAGTCAAAGCAGACTGTGAAGAACTGCAACAGGATCTTACGAGACTGGGTGCCTGGGCATCTAAATGGCAGATGAGATTTAATGTGGACACGTGCAAAGTGATGCACTAGGAGTGTTAGGAGTTAGCACTAAGGAAAAGGATGTGGGACTGACTGTGGAAAATACACTGAAATCCTCAGCCCAATGTGCAGCAGCAGTCAAAAAAGCAAACAGAATGTTAGGAGTTATTCACAAAGGGATAGAGAATAAAACTGAGGATGTTATAATGCCTCTATACAAATCAATGGTGTAACTGCACCTGGAATACTGTGTGCAGTCCTGGTTTCCCTATCTCAAAAAAGACATAGCTGAACTAGAAAAGGTACAGAGAAGGGCAACAAGAATGATAAAGGGTATGGACCGGCATCCGTACAAAGAGAGGCTTGATAAGCTGGGTCTCTTCAGTTTAGAGAAGAAAAGGCTGAGAGGGGACATGATAGAGGTTTATAAAATCTTGAGTGGTATGGAACAAGTACATAGGGAATGGTTATTTACTCCCTCAAATAGTACTAGAACTAGGGGACACTCCATGAAACTAGCTGCCGGCAGATTTAAAACAGATCAAAGGAAGTACTTTTTCACTCAACGTATAATTAACATATGGAATTTGTTGCCAGAGGACGTTGTCAAGGTCAGTAATATAGCTGAGTTTTAAAAGGGACTGGATAAGTTCTTAGAGAATAGGTCCATTAATGGCTATTAACCACATAGGTTTCGGGATGAACTTTTTACTGTTGGCAACTGGGAGTGAACAACAGGGAATGGATTGCCCATTGTGACTGTTGGTTCTTCTTCCATGCAATCAAGATTAGCCACTGTCAGAGGACAGGATGCTGAGCTTGATGAACCATTGGTCTGACTCATTATGGCTCTACTTATATTCTTATGGGAAGGACACTAGAGTTTCCCTAGGCAACAGGTTATTTGTAAAGTTTCAACAAACTGAAACAGATGGTGCTTCCAAAAATTTCATAGGTGCAGTCCAATATGTTCAAGACAAGAAAAAAAAGGAATCATTTGCAAGCCTTAGTTACTTACTGTAACAGTGATGGTGGAATACTGAAAGTGGCAGTGTTGGCTATACGTTATCATAAGGACTGCTGGAAATAATTTTGCAGACCCATTTAAGACCCTTTTTACACAGACACTCTTAACACCGATAAAATGGGTGTTACACGGAGCAATCGGAGTCTGTTGCTCTGTGGGCGAGTAGTGGGTGGAGATGGGTGTTACGCGGGAGCATGCAAGCACCTACACCCACCGCAAGTGGTGCACAGACGCCTCCACCCATCTCCACCCAGCGAAACTGGGTGGAGGCATCTCGTGCGAAAAGGGCCCATGTTGCAGGGCTGCAGTGTTGCCCTGTACCATGTATAATAAAATGTAACACCCATTTTATCGGTGTTAGAGTGTATGTGTAAAAAGGGCCTATAATAAGCATGTAAGAGAAACTAAAGAATATTGCTGACAACAGCAAAAATGGGTAGCAAAGAAAAAGAATGAGGTTTTCCAGAAGCTCTGTGCTTCTCTTGTTGAGAGTCTAGAAATCCGCAAAGAGGTATATACACTTCAAGACGTAATCTTTGAATATGAGCAGCTACAAAGACATTTGATGATCACCAACGAAGGAATCTGAAATACTTGTGACAACAGACATGGTCTATGATCTCTGCACAAGAAGCTTAAAGATCATTTTAGAAAAGACATTGGGTTTCAGTGCAGGTATCGCAGAAATGAATCATCCATAGTTTATTCCCACAAGCACAGAGGAGCATATGCTGAAAATTCAGTGAATAGTTGGGGTATAGACACTCCAGAACTGATACGGAATGTAGCCAAGCTTCTTTACTCCAAGCATCGGACAGAGGCTGTAATTCCATGGCCATTTGGGATCAACGAGCTGAAAGAGGACAACACACTCAATAATATTCACAGTCTTGTGGCATTACTTGCTAATTCTCATTCTACATTATAAGAAGGCTGAGCACTGGTTGCATAATGACTGCAAACAGCTGTACATTTTCTGTCTGAAGAATTGTTGCATCTAATCAGAGAAAAGCAATAGCCAATGCAAGTCACATTATCTATGTATGTTCACAACATGACGGGTAATAAGGAACTCATCCAAACCCTGAAGGAAATGAAACTCGGCATTTCTTATAACGATGTTCTTGATTAACTTGGGCACTGCAGGAATGCTACATATCTGACTATAGTTCAGTTCTTTCAGTGGATACACCACAATGAATTCAGCATGGCCAGTTGTGTCCTCATGAAATTGCTCCAGGTCAGCCTTGTACTGTTGTCATGGATAACAATGATTTCAATAAAGATGAGTTAACAGGCTCTGAAACAAGCCATTATACAACTGTAATTATGGCACAACCAATTTAATTTAATCAAGAACAAACTATTTCAGATACAACAACCTTGGTTATACCAAAACCTGAAATTTGGAAAAGTCTAGTCTGCCCAGTTGTCGTCAAAAAATATGGGAGTGACCAATTACGTGCTCAGTTGCAACCACAAAGATTGGAGGTTAGTTCTGAGGGAATACTGTAGCACCGGTTAACTGCCCATGCACTTCTCGGAGTGATTCAACCATGTGGAAGGGTCCCAGCATTTACTGGATATCATTCTCTCTCAAAAGCAATGTCATGAAGTGAGAAACATACAACGTTAAATGCTACGCTCAGCGTCCAAGCAAAGAAGTTGTTATACATGTGATTGACTGGTGCCAAAACGTTGCTCAGCTGAAGAAGATACCAATGATTCAGTTGGTTGCAGATCAAGCAGTGCATAGATATACTGAAGGGGCCCTTTGTGAGGTTGAGAAGAGATGACCTGACCTCATGTGAAAGGGGTACTTGGTGGATTTTACACAGAAATGTCTTATCTCAATGCTCTAGGAAAGAGATATGCAGGTAGTGGTCTGGAAGAATTAGCTGTTTCTTCAGGGGTTGTGGCTGCAGTTTTCAGGTAAACATTACAACAGAGGAATGCACCTCACAAACTAGTAACAGAAGGTTTACTGAATATGTTAATCAATGATACATCCAGAAGACTCCTCAAACAATTTACAGCTTGGAATATTTAGTAGATATCACTACAGAAGATGGGCATGATGAATTCATCAGTTCAACGCACCTGAGACTTCGCATCCGCCTGAATGTTTGTTTGTCTTCTCCCCTGTCTCTCCCACTATCCCCTCTCCCTGTCTCCCCCTCCTTGTCTTTTAGATTGTAAGCCACAGGCAGGGACCACATCTATTTCTATGTTCTGTACAGTGCCAGGCACATGACTGGCACTATATAAATGTTACTACTACTACTACTACTACTACTACTACTACTACTAATAATAATAATAATAATAATAATAATAATAAATAACTGCTTTTCAGGAATTGGTACATTCAATGTTTGAAGGAGTGCTCAGTTGTGAATCATATATGGCCAAATATTTTCTGTCTTATATCACTGATGTTGAAATCCTCTTTCAACATGACCATTGTCTGAGGAGTGGAACGAATTTTGAAGAGTACTTATCAACTTGCCATAGAATGCGTCCACTGTTAGCAGCTTATGGGAAATGTCGACTATCTAATATACCTGTCCTTGTATTACTGGTGAATGACAACACTGAGGGAAGATGAAAAGGTGTGCAGAATGTTTTCATTTTCATTGATCGGAAAGAGTTACAGAACACTGACTTCAGACCAGGTTAATAAGATGACCATGAACAAAGAATCTAAGAACACAAGAAGTGGGGGCTGGTTTGGATTTACCAAGAATCTATCCTTGGTTGCTATCAAGATACTCAGTAGACCAGTTATCATGCAGTTAAGGGAACAAGTAAAGGAAGTGGCTCATTTTAAGCAACCCTTGTATCACCATACAGAACTGGGCTCGTCAAGAATGGAGACAGACTGCAACGTTGCTGATGCAGTGAAGACAGCTCTGGAAGAATGGGACACAGACCCATTTGATTTGAAATTGACCAACTCTTCACTCCCTTTGCTCTGGAGAGCCAGAAACAGGGGAAGTAAGGAAGAGTCTCCACAAAGCCCACGATGAGGGTATTGTGATGGTGGAAAATATTCTGGAGATACTTTTTTCCAGAACTCAGTCCAATACATGACAGTATCACCACATGGAAAAGCAAGACCTTTGTGACAAAGACAACTACAACCAAAAGCAAGAAAGAGTGTAGGAAAATGGTTGACCGTACTGCAATGAAACAAGTCATTGACCTTCTAACCAGTGGAAAGGAGACTACCATGACTTTAGAAGAAATCATGCAATACAGAATTACTTCTGTGAGCCTTTCGCTTTTCACAGCAGATGGGACATTCCACAAGCCTGTCAAATCAACATTGATAAACCTCCATTCAATCTCACCACCATCACATTATCATGCATTAATAGATGTTGGAATGATATGGAATAAGGTCGCACCAAGCAAGACTGGTCTGAATATGTCCTCAGTCTCTTCAAGTATGTCGTTGGCCAACACCCACAAGCAGTGGCATTTCACTTCATTAATGATGAAGAACTGTTAAAGGCTAGCACAAAACAGCATGAACAGCAACATCACTCAAAGTCATTCGGATTTATTCCTAATGTCTACCCTGTTTCTGCGACCAGACGATCCCTACTGGAGCATCCTGGCACTTATTTCTATCAAAGCATTAACAAAATGAGACTACAATGTTTCCTCTTAAATTAACAACATTCTTACTTCCACCACATTGATTTGTACTTTACAATGAATCTAGTCTGCTGTTATTTAAAATCCAGAGAAAATGATACGCGCTCTGTATTGAAATCTCTATGTGAGACTGACACAAGGGCGTTCTTCCATGCAGTTAAAATGGATAATTCCTGCACCATCATTTTTGCTTTTGAAGATACTGATGTATGGGTTGTTGCTTTCTACATCAGTCACATGACTGAACAAAATATGTACATGTACAAGAAGAAACCAGGAGATGCACTATCATACTACTACTGTCATTTGTTATTTCCAGAGTATGATGTAGCATCTGCTGCTCTTGGGGTTTATGGATTCACTGGAGTAGACACAGTAGGAGGTTTCTTTGGCTGTGGTAAAGTGACATCAACTAAGTGAATCTTACAATCAAAAGAATTGATGTACATGGAGACTATGCAACAACGTGGAAAAAAATAAGGCGCTCATTGAAGATCTGTTTGTTGAACTGTTTTTATTCACTGTCAGAATACTTTACAATGATCCTGTGAGCAATAGTTTGTCCACTGCTCATGCCCATAAAAGGAAGTAAATGGCACACTATGATTCTGCAAGGCTTCCTCCTGACCATGACAGCACTGACTCCGAGCACTTGCAACTCTATGAATGGAGAAATTCACAACATGCACAAACTCTTGATCCAACACATTTTGGGTGGCTGTCAGTGTTGGATGTGTTGGAACCTGTGATGCATACTAAATGTGGACTGCCAGAAGAAGTGAAATTGCCTTTAAACAATGAAAATAGACATTCATATGAGACAATTAAAGCAGCTGTTCTAGAGTCATCTGAAGAAGATAGTGATACAGAAGAAGAATACCTAGATATAGGGCTCTTTTAGACGAGCGGCGCTCCGTTTCACATCGCCATGGTGCATATTTTGAAACCTCCACCTGATCTAATTAGACGAGACGGAAGTGGCTTAATATGCGCATATTATGGGGTGGCGCATTTTTAAAGTCCGCAAATTAAATACCTTGGTTGTGAGGTATTTAATTCGCGGACTTTAAAAATACGCCACCGCCGTAATATGCGCATATTAAGCCACTTTCGTCTCGTCTAATTAGATCAGGCGGAGGTTTCAAAATATGCGCCATGGCGATGCGCAACGGAGCGCCGCTCGTCTAAAAGCGGCCTAAGAATATCCAGTGTATGCCATGTCACAGACCTGACTTTGAGTTGAAGCATTTTATTTTACATAAATGTGTTCCATAATTATTTGTACCTTTGTTATTAATAATATCAAATGTGACTTTGAAGAAATAAATGGTAAAACATTCCACTTGAAACAAGTATCCTTATGTGTTGCCAAAAAAATTGTCAGTATTGATGGTTTTTGCATTTAAAGGCTTAGAGCTGCCAAACAATGGGCCATTTCCCATCAAAAGACAAAGGAAGTTTGTAGGTTATTGTAATAGCTATTTAAATTCCTTTAAAAAACCAAAATCGGCCTCATAGGTACTGAGATATCGACATTTACTCATCTTGTTAGTCATGACCACCATTTTTAAAGATGGCAGCCAAACACCAAAATTGGAAGAGTAACACCCCACCTCCACCCCACCCCCCCGGGATAAATTTCATCCTAAGCAACTCAAAAATGATTTTCAGTCATAAAAAAGTCCCCTTAAAAACACATGGACATTATATCTATGACTGGACTATTAATAGCAGTCTTCAAATATCCAAGAAGATGGCAAGGAACTGATCTGCATTGCTACAGAGGGCCGGACTAGAAATAATGGGTTCAAGTTACAGGAAAGTAGATTTCAGGAAAGCAGGTTTCAGTTAAATATTAGGAAAAAATTCCTAACAGTAAGAGTTGTGTGGCTGCGGCAATGGAACAAGTTGTCTGTGGAGGCTATCACTGGAGGTTGCCAGTCTGGACAGCCATTTGTTGGAGTGGTGTAGCTGTGGTTATTCTACATCCAAAATAGAAAGTTAGGCTAGATGACCCTCAAGTTGCCTTCCAGTTCTAAGGATGCATTCAAATGAAACTCTTCTCCTGGGTGTACTCTTTGTTTTATTTGTATTTTAATTGTTCCCACGTTCTCTCTCCTGCATCAAACGTTCTCTCCTGCTTCAGAGTCCAGATAACTGGGCCAATAATAGGTGTCCCATCATTATGCGGCTTTGTTTTTGTTTTTGTGTTTTAGCATTAATACATTGTCCCCATCAGGTAGGCAGTGGGGATTCCTCCCCTGAGGAGAGAATCACCTCTGTTCCAATGCAATTAATGATTAATGCGTGGATTAATTCTTTCACACAATATGAGAAATGCAGGAGATGGATGTAGCCAATTGTCAAATCTCTCTATTCCAGCTTAACTTTTTGCACTTCACCCGCATTACACCTGGTGCATCCTGCAACATAAAGCTCGGACAGGTTCATCAGTAAGTTGGAGGAAGTGCTTTTTGCCATGCTAAACATCTCATGTGAATACACCCTATGATTATATAATTCTGTATTACAGCATTTTCAATTCTAGTCACTACAGTCATCGACATCGACCTTTCTCTCTATATGCTATTCCTCTTGGGCATTTACCTCCTCCCTAAAACAATTAAAATACAGAATGTTACCCTTTAATTATAGGCTTGATCTGAAACCCTGTTAGATATAATGAGCCTTAATGGCAACATCTTTTACATATATGATTCTTGTTCATGCTCTGGTCATCTCTCGCCTCGATTACTGTAACCTCCTTCTCACTGGCCTTCCCCGGTCTCACCTTTCTCCCCTCATCTCTGTCCAAAACTCTGCTGCCAGGGTCATCTACCTCGCCAGTCGCTTCGACCATGTGCAGCCCCTCCTCTCTTCGCTTCACTGGCTTCCCCTTCCTGAACGAATCCTGCACAAGCTCCTAGTCTTCACCTATAAAGCTCTTCACAACCTTGCTCCCCCCTACCTCTCTGCACTTATCGCCCTCCATACTCCAGCCCGTGCACTTCGCTCCTCCTCTGTCCCCTCTCTCGCCCTTCCACGCCTTCCCTGCTCCCCTAAGCGCCTTCGTCCCTTCTCACTTGCTGCCCCCCATGCCTGGAACTCCCTCCCTGTCCACATCCGCCTTGCCCCCTCCCTTCATACCTTCAAATCTCTCCTTAAAACTCACCTCTTTCGCTCTGCTCTGTCTGACTCTTTATCCTGCTGAGGCACTATTCCTATACCTACGATCGGTTTACCCTTATCCTTGCAACATGGACCTGCCTGCTGTCATTCTCATTGTAACCAAGCCAAGTACGTGCACTTGAGACCTCGCATCTTCATGAATGTTAGACCCCTTGTCTTTCCCTCTGTTCCCCTTCCTAAGTCTCTCCCCCAGCTCCTGTCTCTCAGATTGTAAGCCCTAGGGGCAGGGACCGTGTCTATTTTATTACTTTGTAAAGTGCCAGGTACACTGCTGGCGCTATATAAATGTTTGTTAATAATAATAATAATAATATGATGATCCAGTACCTTTTCAAACTGGTTTATGCACTCGTGCACACATGCAAAGCAGTGATCTTACACACCATGCAAAATTATGTCTATCCCATTTTTTTTAAAAACTGTAAGAGGGAAATTTGTTCCAAACACTCACATAAGACAAAGCAAAATATAGCCCTGAAAGTCAGAAATAAACTCTCAGATATGAGGTGGAGCTGCACATATGCAAGAGTTTCTAAACTCATCCCAATTTACAGTCTAGGTTTAATAATTCCAAAAGACAACCCCAGGTCTCAGCCAACCTGCTTGCTGTATATGCAAAGTCCAGATTGCTATATGAATGCTGTCACTACAAGGTCATTTCCTGGAATCTCATATTTCCCTAGTCTAGGAATCTAAGGATTTCCCTAGTTGCACGAATTACATCCACCCCTCCCCACCCCACGGGGGTGGAGGGCATGAGGCCATTTGCCGCGCCCACCTAGAGAGGGGGCAGGACAGCAAAGGGTTAAGAGCTTTCCCGTCGGAGCCCAATGGGGCTCTCTGCGGTGGGAAACGGCGGCGCGCTGCAGGAGGGGGGGAGCAGCCTGGCTTGCTAGGCAGCCAGGCTGTCCCTCCCATTGGCCAAAAATAGACACGTGACCCCGCTCAGGGGCGGGGACCACGGGAAGATCAGATGCCACTCGGGCTGCATTCCAGCCCCTGGAGCAGTGAAGAACGGCAGCACGAGCCCGAGGTGCGTTCCTCGTGCTCTTTACCAAGTGGCTGCCCCTTTAATCATTCCCCGATGGGGAAAAATAAGAAGAATGCTATGGGGGCAGCGAAGAAAAGGAGAACAGGAGCTGGTCAACCTGAAGCACCCCTGGGATCAGGGGTAGGTGAAGGGGGGGAGGCACCAGCGGGGAGTTCAGAGGGGCAGAACCCAGGCCCTATTCAAGAGGGGGTCTTACAAGGGGCCCCTGTGCAGAGTGGGGAGGAAGAAACTCCCCAGGCAATCAGGATGGCAGGGTGTGAGGCCCTTTTGCACCAACTGATGGAGCAGGGGGGGGGTAATACCTCAGACCAGGTGCCCACCCCCCCTCTGAGACCGGGAGCTCTACAGACAGGCCCCTTTGTGGGTATGGGGGAAATGGGCACCGCAGAGATGGAACCCACTATACTGCCTCCCCTATGACAGGGAGGGCACCCTATTAATCTCCCAGCATGGTATGCTGGCGAGGCTGTTGAGGGTACGGGGACACAGGCCCTTAGGGGACAGAGGCCCCCCCGGGGTGCCCCTGCTGGGGTGTCGGCCCCTGAGAACGGGCAGATGCCATAAGTGGCTGCTGGGGCCCCGGACATGGTGGGCACAACAGCAGGAATGGTGGGGCCCCATTCAGTATATTCTGGGTATGCCCCAGTGGACCCCCAATGGGCCTCACCCTATCCAGGGATTCCACAGTCCACCCAGGTCTTAGTCAGTCACGGGCAGGCCAGGGGGGCGGTCCTTACACGGGGCTGGGCAGGGGAGCCTCTTCCCCCCTTTCTGCAGCAGGACCAACAGACAGAGAGAGCTGTGCTGCAGGAACAAGGGGATAGAGACATGCGTCACTGAATGGATCGCATGGAAAGGGCCCTTCAAGCATTACTGGATCAGTGGGCCCAAGGAGCAGGAAACCAGCAGGCCATGCATGCAGTCCAGCTCGCCCCCGATCCAGGTAATGCCCCTGACCCCAGAGGGGGGTTGGGGGGGCCAACAGAGGGACCCCTACACCAGCACCCACAACGGGAACCAGTGGCTGCGAGAGGGCTGTAGTGGAGAGGTACCAGGGTTACAGAGCGGGGGGGGAGGAACACAACTAGTCTGGTGGGGTGGGAAATGGGTTCCAGTGGCACACCCACCGCCCCCTTCTCAGATGGACGAGAGAGCGGGTGGCCCAGCTGGAGAGGTACGCCCCCCGGTGGGCGCGCCGAACTCATCTTTTCTTGCTGGGCAGGCCTTACGAGTATGGGCACTGGCACCCGTTTCGCTGCCACCCCCACGGGGTACAGGGTGGGGGAATCCCGCCAGCGGCAGCACACACGCAGTGCCCCCCCGAGGGAGGGGGCTACTCTATGGTCTCGGAACCTATAGGGGGCCATTTGCTCCCGGCAATGAAAGAGCGGATATGGCGGGGGGAATACATTGATTTGTTTGCCCTCCTGTTTAGTGACCCGATTCTGGACCCCACTGAACAGGACGACAAGAAGGAGAAGGAGCGCTTTAAGCACCCCAAGGCAGATCAGAACTGGTCTAATTGGACGGCTGCCTTTTCCATATATATGGGAGTTCTGATCCAGGCATACCCCACCCGGGCTGCCGACCTGTTAAAGTACGCTGACATCGTGCGGCGTGCTTACGAGGCCAGTCCAGTGGGCGCATGGCTCAGATACGACGAGGCCTTCCGCCACAGGGCAGCGTATACACCCAGCCTCAGGTGGGATCTGCATGCACACGACCTCTGGCTGAACTGCATGAGTGGGGCGGGGAATGTACCTAGATCTGATAGTGGTCACCTACTGGCAAAAGGAGGGGCATCCTCGGCAATGGAGTCCTTTCGTGAAGAAGGCAAGAAAGGGACGGCACCTTCCGCGGGCATGTGTTGGAAATTTGACCGTTTCAGGCGATGTTCATGAGCATCCTGTAAATTTCGGCACAACTGTTCCAACTGCGGGGGACACCATGCTGTCTCCGCCTGCACAAATGGTAAGGGCACCGCCAAAAGGAAGCAGTTTCCCGGGAGGCCAGGTAGAGGAGACCCCAACAGTAACAGAACGTCCACAACTGGCAAGGGCGCCAACTCTGGTTAGGGTAGCAGAGCTTGCCAAAGCCCTCCAATCTTACCCAGAGAGAAAGGAAGCCGAGTTTATAACAACAGGTTTTCAAGAAGGTTTTCAAATCCCCACCAGCGAAGTTGATCAGCACCGGTTGTGCTCAAATTTGAGATCCGTAGTGGGGATGGAGGATATAGTGGGAGCTAAAATCCAGACAAAAGGGGCCGAGGGAAGGGTGGCTGGCCCATTCCCGGCCTCACCATTTCCCGATATGGTTGTATCCTCCTTGGGCGTGGTGCCAAAAAAGGCCCCAGGGGAATTTCGTTTAATTCACCACTTGTCATACCCCCGGGGGGCTCAGTCAACGCCGCTATCCCCAAGGAACTCTCCTTGGTCCGATATGCATCGTTTGACTCAGCAGTAACCCTAGTTAGGTCATTTGGGCCCCGCGCCGTACTAGGGAAGTGCAACATCAAGTCTGCTTTTCGCTTGCTCCCTGTTCACCCCGACAGTTTCTCTCTGCTCGGTTTTTACTTTGAAGGGGGATATTATTATGATAAGGCCATGCCAATGGGGTGCTCGATCTCATGCTCTGTTTTTGAGCGTTTCAGCACCCTAGTGGAATGGATCGTCAAACAACGGTCCGGTAAAAGGGGAATCACAAAATATCTAGACGATTTCCTATTCATTGGCCAGGCTGATACAAGTGAGTGCAATGACTTGATGCGTACTTTACAGGAGGTAGCAGAGAACCTGGGTATCCCCTTAGTCCCAGAGAAGACGGAAGGACCTGCCACCAGGTTAACCTACCTTGATATTGAGTTGGATACCAAGGAGGCTGTTTCCCACCTTCCAGGGGATAAATTGAAGTCGCTAAGGGAGAAGATCAGAGGATGCCTAGGGGCCAGCAAGGTCATGGTTCGGCATCTGCAATCGGTTGTAGGGAGTCTCAACTTTGCTTGCTGAGTGGTAGCACTGGGTCGGGCCTTCTTGTCCCACCTCTATGCAAGGTTCGTTGGCAACCTGCCCCCCCATCACCACATCAGGGTCACCAAGGAGATGAAAGAAGATCTCCAGACCTGGACCACTTTCCTTGAAAGTTTTAATGGCACCAGTTTTTGGAGGGACCAGCTTCTACTGGAAGCAGAAATACAGGTGCACTCTGATGCTGCTGATGGGGCCGGTTTCGGGTTGATCTTTAAGGACCGGTGGGTAGCGGCCCCCTGGCCGAATGACTGGATAGAGCAAGGGATCACTAGGGACCTCACCTATTTGGAATTTTTTCCAATTGTGCTGGCAGTACACCTATGGCCCAACCAGCTGGCGAATCGATCAGTTTTGTTCTGGTGTGACAACCAAGCAGTTGTACACATAATTAACACTCAATCTTCAAGGTCCCCAAGGGTTATGAGGTTAGTGAGGGTCTTCGTGCTCACCTGTTTGGAATTTAACATCCTGTTCCATGCCAGGCATGTGCCGGGTTTGGACAACAGTGTAGCCGATGCCCTTTCTCGCTTCCATATGGAGCGTTTCCGTCTGCTGGCAGCTCAGGCTCGGGTGACCCCAGATCCACTGCCGCCGCTGGTGTAGAACCTTGGGTTGTAGAGCTGCACACCGCTGTTCTGGGATCCCTTGCGCCCCGAACCAGGACAGCTTACAGCAGGGCCTTCAGGGAGTTTTGGAACTATCAGAGGGAACAGGGTTGGCCCCAAGGGTTCCCAATCCCAGAGCAACAAATGTTGCAATTTGCCATGTCCTTAAGGTGCCGGGGTGCTTAAATATCGGGGAAACTTTCTGCCCTGGCCTTCGCAAGCAACCTTGCAGGCCACCCTCTCCCTGACCGGGGGTTTTTCACCCAGCGATTACTAGAGAGTTGGCATCGGGAAGGGGGTAGGACCCAAGACCAACATGTTCCGGTCACGTTCCAATTACTGTTGGATATTTGTAGTGGGCTACCCCATGTTTGTTATGATCATTGTGAAGTTTCACTGTTTAATTCATTATTCAAGTTAGCCTTCTTTGGGGCATTTAGAGTGAGTGAACTGGTAGCAGACTCAGCCAGGGACACTTCAGGTAGGGCACTCCAGTTCAACGACATCAGGATCGGCCCAATGTCGATAGTGTTGAAAATTCGTCGATCCAAGATGGACCAGAGGGGGAGAGGGCAGGAAGTTAGGTTGAATCGTGTGCCAACGAATGAGACGTGTCCGTTCAGGTTATGGAAGCTTATATCGTGGGGCATGGGTTGGCCACAGGCCCCCTATTTAGGCACGCCGCCGGGCAACCAGTGACCAGGTACCAATTCACGGCAGTTATGAGGGCTGCCCTGGCATATCTGGGACTCCCCCCATTGGCCTACAGCACGCAGTCCTTCCGGATAGGGGTGCAAGCTTTGCCGCAGAGAATGGTATGCCTGAGCAGGGCATCAGGGAAATGGGGCGTTGGAGGTCCGGGGCTTTCCGGACTTATGTCCGGGGTGCCCCCCCTCACTGAAGGACCCTAACGGTTATCTCATCTCAACAGGTATTCCCCCGAGGACACGGAAGAGGGTGTAGATTATCAGCCACAGTCTTGTCCAATGGGCAGCAAGGCCGCCGGGCAGACTGGATGGGAAACGCAACTGGGTTTGGCAATGCAGGCACAAATTCAGTGGAAGGGTCGTAGCGGGATGAGGTGGCACCAGCTTTTGCCAGCAGTCCACGCCGCAGCCTGGGACCCTTCGCCGGATGTCATAGTAATTCACCTGGGAGAGAATGACATCCCGCAGCTGAAAGGTGTCCAGTTAATCAAGAATGTCATATCCAACCTGTGGGAAGTTAAAAAACTCTTCCCTGGTGTCTGCCTCCTCTGGACCGATCTGGTTGAACGACTATCTTGGGGTCACGGGGTACATCCCCCCAAAATTGACAAAACCAGAAGGACTGTCAATAGGGACATAGTGAAATGGTTCACTGGTTTAGGAGGTGGGCATGTGGACACTCGGGTGCTGACACACAAGAAGCCAGCATTGTACAGGCGAGACGGTGTGCACCTGTCCCCCCAAGGGAATGACCTATACCTGGGGGCCCTAAAGAGGGCTCTGGTTCGCTCATTAGAAAGATTCTAGAGTTAGGTGGGGGCCAGGTTCGCCTGGGTAAATCCGGCGAACCCTTGGTGGCAGGGGTCCAGTACTGGGAGTTAGAGTAGTTAGAGGGGGCATAGTTAGGAGTCATCTCTTTAAGAGATGGGGAGGCCCACCTGCCGGAAAGCAGGGGAAGGCAAGTGGCTGAGCAGCCTCCCTGGGAGGGGTGTCGTGCGACGTCAGTAGGGACAAGTATGGTCCCCCATCGGCAGGCATCATTCTCCTTACTCACAGTGAAAGGGATCCCCTCACAGCCAGTGGCGCCACTTGGAGGGGAGACGTGTGATCGTCATTGGGGTGGCATTCGAGGGTACATCGAACCCACCCCTGTTTCAGGTTTTGTGTACTGTTTTGTTAATGTTCAAGTTAAGTACTGGACCCGCATCGCACTAGGTGATTTACCCCCACCTTAATTTGTATGTTAATTGTTGAATAAAGAGTATGGCCGTTTGAAACCCAGCAAATATTCCTGTCTCCTTCAGTGCATTAGCAATTGCGGCCGCCCCTCCCCCCCCCCCACGGGGGTGGCGGGCGTGAGGCCCTTTGCTGCACCTGCCTAGAGAGGGGGCAGGATGGCAAAGGGTTAAGAGCTTTCCTGCCGTCGGAGCCCGAAGGGGCTCTCTGCGGAGGTGCGCTGCAGCAGGGGGGGAGCAGCCTGGCTTGCTAGGCAGCCAAGCTGTCCCTCCCATTGGTCAAAAATAGGCACATGATACCGCTCGGGGGCGGGGAGCACAGGCAGATCAGACGCCACTTGGGCTGCATTCCAGCCCCTGGAGCAGTGAAGAACGGCACCCACCCCACCCTCCCCTTGCACTGTGGTAATCACCGGCCGCCGATTCGGGGCCAGGAAGGAATTTTTATGGTTAACCCAATCTGACCTGAATAGAGGTTTTCCGTTTTTCGCCTTCCTTGCAGTGCAGGTTATTTGGCTAATTTTATCCCTTAGTTTCTAGGGGTGTTGTTGTGCTCATTTATTATTGCCGCACTCTTGCAGGGGTCCAGTACTGCGAGTTAGAGTAGTTAGAGGGGGTATAATTAGGAGTCATCTCTTTAAGAGATGGGGAGGCCCACCTGCCGGAAAGCAGCGGAAGGCAAGAGGCTGGGCAGCCTCCCTGGGAGGGGTGTCGTGCGATGGCGGTAGGGACAAGTATGGTCCCCCATCAGCAGGCATCATTCTCCTTACTCACAGTGAAAGGGATCCCCTCACGGCCTGTGACGCCACTTGGAGGGGAGACGCGTGATCGTCATTGGAGTGGCATTCGAGGGTACATCGAACCCACCCCTGTTTCAGGTTTTGTGTACTGTTTTGTTAATGTTAAAGTTAAGTACTGGACCCGCATCGCACTAGGCGATTTACCCCCACCTTAATTTGTATGTTAATTGTTGAATAAAGAGTGCGGCCGTTTGAAACCCAGCAAATCGTCCTGTCTCCTTCGGTGCGTTGGCAATGTTCAGCATTCACCAGCTCAGCCTGTAAACAATCTAGTCAACAGGATGAATTGTGCCTTCAGAAGCACAGGCACACTTTCTACTAGTGTGGGATAGGCAGGGCCAGCCTTAACACAGCACAACCCTGGGCAATCACCCTAGGCCCTGCTTTTTCTGAGAGCTCAGCTCCACAGTGGCCCCTGTCTTAACCAGGGGAAGGCATGGAGGCCCCACTCCTTCCCAGATGGGCCCCAAGCATGACCACTTTTAGGGCCCTGTAGATGACGTCCCCAAGGGGAAGGAGCTGCCAGGGGCACCGTATTTTATCTTTGCCATGAGTAGGGTTACCATACAAAGAGGACACTTATGAAAAATATATACGTGGTATAGGGCTGCTTTGGTTCCAGTGCAACCCTGCAACATGTATTTTTCATGTTGTTGTTCAAGAGGCACTCCAGCTTCTACTTCCTTAAAGCTGTGGGTCTCAGAGTAACTTTCTCTCATACGATTATCAATTATTATTAACTTATATCCCACCCTTTCCCAACATTCCTCTCCCTCTCCATATCACACATCAAAAGCATTAAAATGTAAATCTCTCTAATTTTTCAAATAGTAAAACTAAGGGTACAAGTGATTAGTAGGAGAATATAATGTGAACTGAATGAGGAAAATGTGAGAGCATGAGCTAGATATAGAACTTGGAAATCAATTTTGGACAATTCAAAAGACAATGAAAGACAATGATATTGTGTTTTAGAAACTTTAAAAGTTTCTTATGTTAGCAATTTTATAATGTTCACATGCAATTAAAAAGGCACGGTCTTTCGCTATTTGTAGTTAACTATAATCTATGTATATCATATTTTTTGTATTTTTATCCCTTGCAAATATAATTTTTTTTCTCACAATAAACAAATTCTCCCACCCCAAAAATTCCCAGCTGGCTTTGCAGTGATGTCAGAAAAGAATCAACTAGAGTAGGGCTTCAACTTGCAATCAATAAGATGACAGTCAGCATCCCTATGTGTTCAGAATTCATATAAATTTCATCCAGAATTTGGAATTCATTGGCTATGAATGGCCATTTACTCAGCCTGACTAAAATCTTGATTCCATTGAAATCAATGGCAAAAATCCCACTGACTTCAGTGGGGCCAGTATTTCCACTGCATGACAGTGAAGAAAAAAGCAACCACTTTAGTAACCTTTCCCACAGCAAACAGCAGCAGACTAAATGGGTAAATAGAACCAATAATTTTTGGAAAGGTTGGACAAATGTACTTCTCAGCAATGAGCAGATGTTTCTGCTCAAGCAGAAAATGAATTTGCCACTAGCTACTAATCTTCGTCTCCTCCAGCTGCTCTATGGCATGCAGTGATGGAGCTTGACCTGATAATATCTTCTCCTTTGCTTTGCATTGCTTGCTCTCTCTCTCCTTTTATTAAATAAAAAAGCCAAAGAATATATTAATTACCCTTTAATGTGTGTTTTAGGAATTCCTGGTAATATCAGCTTCTCTCGGAAGAATATTTTAGGATAAAGTTCCATAAATGTTTGATGAGCTTCTTCAGTGGTGTGTGGATTCTCCCTAAGGAAATTATGAAAAGAAAGAATAAGTTCTAAGAACTGTAAGCATCCTAGATATATTATAAGTCTTATTTGGGCCCAGTCATGCTTCTTTTGAAGTTAATTAAAAATGCTATTTATCTAAAATTTTGTGCTATTGTTTTTAAACAGTGCTCATCAACAGTGTATCTAAGAACTGAGTAAATTAAATCTGCAGGATGAATTAGATTTTCAGGGGGGGAAAACTGAAATGGCTTCACTGGGAACAGGAATGAGAATTTTATCAGCTGTTGCTATAACACTTAAAGAGTCAATTGAAACTCTTGGAAGGACAGAGCCTAAACCTGCAGAGCCAGACACCTCACACAAAAGTCACTGGAAGATATTGGGTGATATCGCATTTTTAGCAACCAGCAGGTAAGCGATTGGCAGGGCTCTGGTTGTGGTCAGATAAAGAATGTTAAGAGCCAGAAATGACCAGAAGGTAAGAAAGAGTAATCAAAACAGGGCGAAGATCAGAGGCATATGAAGCTAAGGGACTGTCCACAGCTATGGTCAAAGAACTGTGCAAGTTCACTAGCCTGAAAATCTGTAGCAGGAAAAGAGCAAGAATTTGGCAAGGGTGGACTGGACATAAGGCTGGAGTGGGGTCTAGGTAGGAGACAAGGGTCAAGGCAGTAAACTGGTAACAAACAGAGAGATCTATATAACTGCCATGTTGCTTGGACAAAAATCCTGCCACCTGTACAACCTGTATACACCCTGCCACCTGTCCACCCCATATAAAATTTTAATATAAATACACCCTAGGTCAGCCAAAAAGCCACAGAAATGGCAATGATAAGAGAGACTGGAGCTGGTGCCAAGTGACTCCCTGGTAGCAGATTTAAGACCAAAGAGTCCTCACAGAAACCACTGAAAGGAGAATGGGAACTACTAGGTGATGAGCACTTGAGACAATCTGGCCTCAGAAGAGTTCCAGGTAAGGAAGTCTTAACTGGAACTCTTATCCAGTACATATGTAGTTTCTTTCCTCTATCAGTGAAACAAATGTGTAGAATAGTGTACCATTCAATGTACACGAGGGTAGAAGGATTTGGCCCTAGTAAATTAAGAACATTACTAATCTAGGAGGTAATGTAGTCACTCCAAAGAAGGTTAAAAAAACTTCCCCCTTTATTTGTATTCTGAAGTCTCATAGACTGATTAGACAGGGTAATATTTGTCTATAGTCTTTACCTATTTTACCCTATCGTAAGAATTGAGAGCGATGTAAATTTTTTACCTTCCACATTAAAAGAGGTGGCAGGTGCAGTCTGACGTACTTTTAACTCATTTCACAAACATCTAAATATACCCATAACTAAATTTTCTCCTTTAATTATGTGCTATCTTGAAGGAAATTGCCCTGCAATTATTCAGAGATTCATTTCTGAAACATCCCAAATTAAAAGGTTATGCCATCAATAAATTATTCAGATCTGCATTCTTAATTTCATTCACTGTGATTTTTCTTAAACATTATGCTTTAATATCAGTTTATGGATACATATTCATTCAAATATGTATCCCAGTATAGTCCAGTGGCTGCATTTCAAGATTGCGCCCGCCCATGCCAGTTGGGGGGGTGCGTATGCAGATTTGTCTGTACCAATAGGTGAGCACTTGTTGCTGGCCACAAGGGAAAAGATTTGGAGAGGGGATTATGTTGATCTATTCACCCTTCTTTTCAGCTATTCATTTAAGTCAAATTCAGCATGCATCTCTGTCAAAGTCAAACAGCCATTTTTGCCCTCCGCCGTGTCAGCGGCGGCGGGGCTGTTGTCACGCCCCGCTGCCCTGAAAGAAATGGGGCAGGGCGCTAAGGACAGGCGCAGCAAACTTGCGGCACCCAGTGCAGACTGCATGGAAGCTGTTGGCGTGAAAAAAGGGGGGCCCTGATTGGCTGCCGCTGTCACGTCAGCAGGACAGCAACTGTTTGCGTTCCCTGCTCATTCTAGAAGGAGCAGGGAACAGAGCAGCAGCAGCCTCACACGTGCGATCATCTGCCTGGGATGTTCTCGGCTCAGGGTGTGATCGTTAGGGGAAGGAGCTGAGGCACGGAATGGGGCGCACAAGCAAGCACGACACCAGAGCGGGGGCGGTTAATCAGGCTGGGAGTGAGGCCCAGACAGCGGTAGGAGGGGGGGGGTGAGAGGGAAGCGAAGGGGTGGCGAGCACCCAAACCCAGGCCCTATGGAGCTGGCGGGCAAATGGGGTAAAAAGGGGGCGGGCTCACCCCCCCAGTGGCGAGTACTGCTCTTGAGAGATTGGCGGCCTGCAAGGCCTTGCTTTTGGGTGCTGGGCTCAGCGCCTTGGTGGCGGTTCTCCCCCCTGATGCCTCCATGGTGGGAAGGGGTGGGCAGTTACCCCGCAATGTGCCCATAATGGGGAGCCGGGGTGGGAGTTCGAGGGGGACTGGAACCGGGTTGCCCACCCCAACCCTGATAATTCAAGCTTTGGGTGGGTTTTTTTTCCCCACCCCTGGGCAGGGGAGGGGCAAGGGAGAATTTAATTCTCTCAGTACGGAGCAGGCAGTGGCAGTCCCTCTCAGGTGGGGGGCCAGGCATATTGTTCCCCGCCCACACGCGCACGCTTCGCTGAAGCGGCATCGTCGGCATGCCTGCAGAGAGTTGAAGAGGGGGGAACCAACCAGGTTTTGGAGTCTGGGGGGCTGATCCTGCCTGCACAGCCATGTAGAAATGGGGGGGGCAAGCGGGTGCTGTGGGAGGAATCAAGAGCGAGGTATTTCAGCAAGGGGGGGCTCCCCCTTTTCAGTGTACTTACAGGCCTCCCGAGGGCGGGGAACCAGCAGGAGCAGGATTGGACGACCCACACATCCTGGCTAGAATCACGGCATTGGAGCAAGTGCTACTGGACAGAGGTGGGAGTGGTGTGGCACCGCCTCAAAAGCCCCTGGTGGAGTCAGGTATGTACTCAGGGTGGGTTTGGGCACCTGTGGACCAAGGGACCGGACAAGGCACGTGGAGGGCTGGAGAGAGTACATCCCCCTTGCCTCCACATGCCCCTGTTAATGGGTGTGTGTGTAGGTTATGCTGATGGGGCATATGATACCGCGGGGGCTGGTGTTCATCCTGGGACTCTGGGCGGGGCTGGGCCCAGACCCCCCTCCACCAAAAAATCCCCCACAGTACTTATGGTGGAACGGGGGTTGGGTACAAGTTGCCACCCCAGCAGTACCAGGGGCAGGTGTGGCACATGCCCCGGGGCAGTTCGGGGTAGTTTCAAGGAGTGGAGGCATAGCGCCTGGGAAGTTGCAGGCCCAGCAGGCACTTCAGGTATGGGCTCAGGTATCCTCAGGCCAGGAAGGACAATTGGAGACAAGATTGCGCCAGCCCATGCCAGTTGGGGGGGTGCGTATGCAGATTTGTCTGTACCAATAGGTGAGCACTTGTTGCTGGCCACAAGGGAAAAGATTTGGAGAGGGGATTATGTTGATCTATTCACCCTTCTTTTCAGCTATTCGATAGTGGATCCTGGGGAGGATGACAAGAAAAAGTAAAAAGAGAAGTATAAGAGACCTAGGGCAGACAGGAACTGGTCCAACTGGACCGCAGCATATGCAATCTACCATGGGGCACATTTAGAAATGTTTCCCGAGAGAGGGGCGGTTCTCCTAAAATACGGGGAGATAATACACAGGGCATATGAGACTGCTCCCCCCCCCGGGGGGGCCTGGCTCAGATATGATGAGACTTTCAGGCACCAGGCTTCCTTCACCCCAGGACTGAGGTGGGACATGCATGCCCATGGCCTCTGGTTAAACTGCATGAGTGATGCTACGGGAGCCCCCAGAGCAGACAGTGGACACCTTCTGGTAAAAGGGGGGGGAAACCCCAGTGAATGACCCATATAGGACCTGGAGGAGGCAGAATGCAGTGGTAAGCACTGGACAATGTTGGGAGCTTGCCCACATAGGTAGATGTTCCCGCCTGTCGTGCAGGTGTCGGCACACCTGCCCCTCATATGGGGGATTTCATGCTGCGGCCGCCTGCCTGAGACCCAAGCTCAGGAGCAGGACAAAGGCTGGGGCCAATGGAGGTGGAAAGGGTACACAAGGGGGGGTGGCGCAGGGGTGGCTGGAAAGAGCCCCAATGCCAGTTAAGGTAGATAGATTGGCAACAGCCCTGCTTGAGTATCCTAACAGGCAAGAGGTTCAATATGTGGTGACGGGTTTTAAGGAAGGGTTCAGAATACTGGTGGGTGTAGTACGGCAGGGTAGGATTGCTCTCAATCTGAGGTCAGTCATGGGTATGGAGGAGGTGGTGGTGGAGAATATCAGAAAGGAGGTAGCAGAAGGGAGAGTAACTGGCCTATTTGCACCCTCTCCCCCGCTGCCTGATGTGGTCTTGTCTCCGCTGGGTGTGGTTCCCCAAAATACTCTGGGGCAGTTTCGTTTAATTCATCACCTCTCTTATCCACGAGGCCACTCTGTCAATGATGGCATTCCCAGAGGCCTGACTTCCATCCACTATGCATCCTTTATTGCAGCGGTGGCCTTAGTGAGAAAATTTAGCAGCGGGGTGTTGCTGGCAAAGTGCGATGTTAAGTCAGCATTTTGCCAGTGCACCCGGACAGTTTCCCGCTCTTGAGTTTCCACTTTCAAGGCAAATTTTACTATGACAAAGCCATGCCAATGGGATGCTCTATTTCATGCTCGGCTTTCAAGTGCTTTAGCTCCCTCATAGAATGGGTGGTGCAGCGCGCCGCGAAGGGGGGAGGCATTATGAAATATCTCGATGACTTCCTCTTCATCGAGCGTGCCGACATGACAGAATGCCCTGAATTAGTGGACATCTTTCAGAGGGCAGCGGGGTACTTGGGCATCCCACTGGCAGAGGAAAAGACCAAAGGGCCGAGCACAGTTCTTACATACCTCTGCCCTGTTACTTGAATATGCCCTCTTATCGGTTGAGATGGGTTATTACAAGGCTGAGATTTGCACAACTGATCTCTAAGGTCCAGGAGGGGAGATGGGCTGGAATTCCCCTGAATCAAGGACTGTGCCTGTGTACTGAGAGGAAAGTAGAGGATATCCCACATATGTTGTGACACTGTCCCCTATATGATGAGGAAAGGAGAAAGTGGCTGGTCACAAGGGAACTATTCAATCAAAAAGAGGGTATCCAAGAGAAAACAGCAACGTTGCTTCAAGAAACATCACTAAAAATATTGACTAAGTTAGGCAATTTTGTTTTAGCAGTGTAGGCAAAAAGAAGGAGAATGACCTCAAACCTGAATTCTATAAAATCTCGAAGAGTTCTTTGATTATTTAAGTCTGGAAATAGGAAATTGAGAAGGCCTCGGTAACCTAGTGTAAGTCCATAATATAGTGAAATGTCCATAAAAACTCAAATCAACTTCTTTGATTGTTTATATCAACGTAATCGGTATGGATGCTGTAGGGATGGTCAAAGGGACTAAAACAAACCTTGCTATATAAATGTGTGATGTGGGGGTACAGTTGTGGTAACTGGGCTGGGCCCTGTACCTATATTTGGGTTTGTTTGTTTTTTCCTAGTGTAAAAATGTGTGGAAACTTTGCGTTGTATTTGTCTCGGGTTTTGTAAGGAACTGGGGTGTACTCCACCACATTGTATTTTATTTTATTGATATGGTTATGATTTGACTGACTGGTCGTAAATAAAAATCTAATCATCTAATCTACATACCTCGGCATAGAACTGGATACTGTAGTGGGAATGTCCTGTTTACCTATGGACAAAGTTAGGGCACTGATTCTCAAGCTCAAAGAGTGTAGGACCACAGGTCACAGTTAAGCAGCTCCAGCCTTGGTGGGTAGCTTGAACTTTGCCTGCAGGGTCATAGCTCCGGGTAGGGCATTTATGACCCGATTGTACAGGTCAGGAAGCTTGCTGGTGAACCTTTGCCTCATTACCATGTCAGAGTGACCAAGGACATTAAGCAAGACTTGGGGGTATGGCTCAAATTTTTGGAGGAATTCAATGGGATTAGTGTATGGAGAGAGTAGCTCCCTCTTGAAGCTGAGCTGCAGGTCCATTCGGATGCAGCGGGCGCGCATAGCTTCGGTGTATATTTTATGGACAAGTGGTGTGCAGCTAGGTGGCTGTAGGAATGGATTGACAGAGGCATCACAAGGGACCTTAAGTTCCTTGAGTTGTTTCCCATTGTTGTGGCAGTAAAATTGTGGCACGGGCAATTGGCTAACAGGGCAGTGCTGTTTTGGTGCAATAACCAGGCAGTGGTCCATATAATTAACACATTGTCATCACGTTCCCAGCAGGTTATTTTATTTTATTTTATTTTTATATCCCGCTCTCTCCTGACAAGTCAGTTCGAGGCGGCTCACAAATCGATGCACTCTAAGCATGGATCCTACACAGAGGACCATGCTATCCAAATTCTAACAAGTCCTACGCAGAGGACATCAATATACATATACATATACATAATACTATCATCTTAAATACAAAACCAAAAAATCCCCACATCCACAATTTCATATTACATATTACTGCCTTCACAACTCCTCACTTTGGCACCCAACACCCCGGGTCCAGCATGAGTATCTCCTTCCCTCCTCACCTTCTGCCACCAGGTGAGGCCATCTACTTCTATCTCCTCCTCCCTCTCACTCAGGGGAGATATTCTAACCAGCTGCAGCATAAACAAATTAACAATCCCCCTACTATACATTTCCCCCTCCACCTCCACCGCAGGGCCCCGCCGAAGGACACGACCAAAGGGCAGACCCCTTTGGATGTGCCCCTCTGGCATGTGCCTCCGGCACGGCCTCCGGCCACCCCCGATGAAATGGGGAGCAAGCCGGAAGTTTCTCTCCCACAGCCCTGCCCCCTCAAGGGTGGGGGGGAAATGAGCGGAGCAGAGCAGCCCTTGCGCCCCAGTTGGCATCAATGGGGCCTCCCCCCTGCACCCAATACCGGCACAACTGAAGTGTCTAGAGGGGGGGAGAGAAGCTGCTGGCCTCTGCACTGATGCTGCCTCTGCCACTGCCATCTGCCTCACCCGGGTCCCCGGACGCCAGTGAGTTGTTGTTTCCAGTTGGCCTCCGGTCACCACCGATGAAATGGGAAGCAAGCCGAAAGTTTCTCTCCCACAGCCCCGCCCCCTCAAGGGTGGGTGGGGAAATGAGCGGAGCAGCCCTCGCGCCCCAGCTGGCATCAATGGGGCCTCCCCCCAGAACCCAATACAGGCACAACTGAAGTGTCTAGAGGGGGGGAGAGAAGCTGCTGGTGTGAGGTTGGGGGAAGACCTCACAAGGGACTGGGAGGAAGGTAGGGGGGTTGAACACGCAGAGCTGCCCGTTTGCAGGAACCGGAACACAAGGCAGTGCCTGGAAAACTACCCTCAGGGTCTTATAGGGCCTTAGGAATCGAATAGATACCAGGCCTAGCTCATCATTGGGTATCTGGGTATAGCGCAAGCCTTGGTCCGTTCCTCGGGCCACAGTCACTCGGGGTCCCAGGAAGGGGGTGCGAAGGGGAAGGGAGGATGGTGCGGAACAGGGGGTGAGGCCCCTGGGAAAACAGGAGGGTAGGGATAGGACTTCCGTTCCCCAGGCCCAGGGGCACCCGCTGTGAGGGGTTAAGGAAGCACTCACCTGCTCCAGCCGGTTTGTCACTACACACACGCACTCACCACACAGTCACGCTCTCTCTCTCTCTCTCTCTCTCGCAATCACAGTCGTAGCCTAATCACGCTCCTTCAAACAGGTAAGGACAAGAGGGGGGCCGGTCTCAGGCAGAGCACCGTTCACCAGCAATGGAGGCCCTGCAAGGGCGCACTTAAGTAGTCTGGCGAGGAGGGCGTAGGCGTAGGCGCGCAGAGCGACGGAGCCCCGCTGCCGGGGGCGTGTCCAGCGTGCCCGGCGTCGGCGTCTCTGCACGCTGCCACTCTGTGGTGCTGAGGCCAGGCGGGGGTGTGACCACGCTTTCCCTCACCGGGCTTCTCCCCGGACTTCCGGGTTCTGGCGGCGCGGCCGCTGTTTGCGGGCGGCGCAGCTGACCTGATGCGGGACTTGCCGCGGGGCTCCCTCCCCCGCTCGGGGCTGTCAGGGCACAGCGGCTCGGTCCCTTACGACCTCCAGGCGGCTGCCTGACAGCTGGCATCTGCGCTGATGCTGCCTCTGCCGCTGTCATCTGCCTCACCCGGGTCCCCGGCCGCCAGTGAGTTGTTGTTTCCAGCCGGCCTCCGGCTGCCCCCAATGAAATGGGGAGCAAGCCAAAAGTCTCTCTCCCGCAGCCCCACCCCCTCAAGGATGAGGGGGAAATGAGCAGAGCAGCCCTCGTGCCCCAGCTGGCATCAATGGGCCCTCCCCGCCGCGCCCAATACCGGCACAACTGAAGTGTCTAGAGGGGGGGAGAGAAGCTGCTGGCCTCTGCGCCAATGCTGCCTCTGCCGCTGCCATCTGCCTCACCCAGGTCCCCGGCCGCCAGTGAGTTGTTATGGGGCTGGTTAGGGTCTTGGTTATGATTTGCCTGCAACATAACATTTTATTTCATGCCAAGCACGTTCCTGAACTTGAGAATGAGATTGCGGACGCTCTTTCCCGATTCCAGATGAAGCATTTGCGCTTGTTGGCACCTGAGGCCAACCAGAACCCGGAGCCTATGCCTGCAGCCATGTGGAACCTTGGATTGTAGAGCTCTGTTCCACGGTGCAGGGTTCTTTGGCAGCGTGGACCAGAGCAGCTTGCATCAGCGCTTTTCAAGCATTTCAGCATTTCTGGGTGCAGCAGGGATGGAGCTTGGGTTGCCTGATCCATGAGGCACAAGTGTTGCAATTCGCTATGGCTTTAAGAAGGGAAGGATTGATGGCAAGGACGATTGCCGGGAAATTGGTTGTGTTGGGCTTTATGAGTCAACTTGCCAGTCACCCAGTGCCAGATAGGGGTTTCTTTGCCCGGAGACTATTAGAGCCATGGGTGCGTGAGCAGCTGGCTAATACTGGTAGCAGGTTACCTATTACTCCTCCCCCACCCTTTTAGTTCAAATAATTAGTTCATTGCATCTAGCGTGTTACAACAAGTTTGAAGAATGTATGTTTGCTGCACTTTTCAAATTAGCGTTTTTGATGCTTTCTGAGTGAGTTGGTTGTCGAATCAGCCAGGGATAGGTCAGGTAGGGCGTTAGCGGTAGACGATGTGACAGTAGGCACCCAGGAAGTTATTATTCAATTAAGAAGCTCAAAAACTGATCAGTGGGGAAGTGGGCAGATGGTTAGGTTAGCTAGGGCAGGGGAAGAGGGGATATGCCCAGTGCTGGCGGTACAGGCATACTTGAAAATTGAGCCAATGGCCGCAGGCGCATTATTTTGCCACAGGAACAGGGCACCAGCCATGAGGCACCAGTTCCTGTCAGTCCTACTTATGGCATTGGCTAGGCTTCAGCTCCCGTACATGGAGTATGGGTCTCATTCGTTTAGAATAGGGGCAGCTACTTTTGCAGCCCAGATGGGTATGGCCAGGAGGGACATTCAGTCAATTGGCCATTGGCAGTCACGGGCTTACCGCACGTACGTGCGTGGGGACCCTACCCCCACAATGCGTTAATCACTTTATTATGTTCCCTTAGCAGATGACGCCAGGTGCCAGAGAGCAAAGACCTGTGGGCATAGTCTGGTTCGATGGGCCACCAAGGCAGCGAGGAGCACCAAATGGGGTCCCAGCTGAGGTTATCAGTCAGGGCGGAGATTTACTGGCATGGGAGGAGTGGGATGAAGTGGCATCAGCTGCTCCCTGAGCTCAATTTGCAGACCCGGGGTGGCAGGACCAATATTTTGGTGGTCCATTTAGGGGGAAACGATTTGCCAAGGTTAAAAGGGGTGCAACTAATTAGGAACATAAAAAGTGATATGTGGGAGGTAAAGCTATTATTCCCAGGGGTTAGGCTGATTTGGACTGAATTAGTGGAGAGGGTCATTTGGGGAGAAGGGGTACCACCTAAGAAAATAAATAAAGCAAGGAAAACAATAAACAGGGAAATTAGCAAGTGGTTGGGCGCGATCAGGGGGGAGACAGTTAGGCATAGTGGGATTTCACATAGGGACCTAGAGTTATTTAGGAAAGATGGTGTCCACCTGTGCCTGACTGGTAACGATATGTACCTGCAAGCTCTGAGGGCTAAGTTATTGGGTTTTCTAGGATAGGTGTGGGGGTCGGACCCGTCCGATGGTGTTGGTGGCTCCTTGGTGGTGGGGGGTCCAGTACCAGTTCAATTAGGATAAGGAGCATAGGAGTCATCTCATTAAGAGATGGGGAAGCCATGCTTAATGCAATTGCAGGGTATGGCAAGTGAGGCGCTGGTTTCCCTGGGAAGGGGTGACCTGGGATGGTGGTAGGGCATTGTATGTCCTCTTTGGTCATGTGCCCAGCGCTGGATGATGGGGAGACATTATGGTTGTGGGTTATGGTTGTGAGTTATCGATGGTATATCGAGACCACCCCTGATGCTTAAGGTTTAATGTGTTACTGTTGATACTGGACCCTGATCGCAATAGGTGATGTCACCCCCTCACCTATTCTGTTTTGGTTGTAATTTGGATTAATAAAGGGTGCGGCTATGTTTAAATTCATATAATAGTGTCCAGTCTCATTTCGGCGGTGCGTCAACAAATACCAGCAATGAATTTTATACCATCTGCTGTGACACTGTTACAAATGCATAGTGAAGCCATTTTGTGATTTGAGGCACAGAGTTCAGATTTTAGGTGTCTTTTCTCTATCCACTCTTGAAGTTCAAAGACGCATTTTACAATTAGCTCTTCATCATAAATGTAAGGCTAAGTTATACCTATCTTTTCTTCCAAGAAGTTACTTGAAGAAAATTTTAAATACTCTGGACAACATCCTCAAGCAGTAATTTCCCTAAACATCATTTCCCCTGGCAAATTATAAAAATTTCTTCTAAACTATTCTAACTGGTTCCTTCTAAAGTAGAAATAAACATGTAAATTCTGAACAAAAGTGCTGAACAGAAACTAATTACTTCAAGGGCTAAGCTGTGCCATCACAGCCAGGCTGCCACATGCACAGCAATACACAACATAATAATTTCTCATCTGACCATCTGTTTTGCAATGAAAAATGCATCAACAATATAATAAACTGTATTTGCAGGTCTCCAGCATCTAGATGCACTGTTCTCTGGTAGCTCCACATCTGTAAAAAAAAGAGTCCCTGGGTGTTAACAAATGTGATGGTGGCCTGCTTACACACATAGGCCACCATCCCGTTTGTTGGGACCAGCCCAGATGTTTGCCCCAGATTTCTCCTGGGCATGTTGGCAGCTAGCCTGGACTGTGATCCTGGAGACCCTGGACTTTGAAAATTTGTACAAGCTCCAAGGGCCACACAGAAGTTGGGGGTGGGGTGATTAAGGGGTGCAGTAAGGAGAAAAGGTTCCAGATCATGGATGTGTGCCATGAATTCATCCCTTATCCTTGTGTGCATGCTGTCAACTCTGCTCTCTCTCTTACCCTGAGCTCACTTTTGCAGACTGCAGTGCTTGGGGGTAGGAAACGGGCCAAAGGGATGCATCCAGGAACTGGAATGAGCCAAATAAAAATTAGCTGCAGGCTACATTTGACCCTCAGCCCTGAGGTTCCCCACCCCTGTTCTAGATGCTTGGCAACTATGTTAAAGGTGAAGGATAATGGAAAAAGGTAACTGTTTTAGCTAGTCAATGGCCCACATTGATACGTTTCCAAAGGTCTCACCTAACGCTCTTCAGCCAAGCCCCCATCGCCGCCATTTTGGCGGCGACGGGCCATTGTCGGGCCCCTCCCCCCTCCTTCACTTACCAAGGAGGCACGGGAAAGAAACAGCTTGGCCGGCTGAGAGCGCCCCGTTAGCAGGGCTCTCTCTGTGCGGGTCGCTTTGCGACCGCCCAACGCGCAGGCGCATAGCACAGCGCAGGGCTTGGGGCTCCTCCCCTTTAGAAGGGAGGATCCCCTGCGTTGTGTGAGAGCGGCAGACGGGGCCAAGTGAGCAAAGAAGCAGCCACACCCACCCACCAGCGTAGTACAGAGGTGCTAAATGGTAGCCGTTAGAGGTGCCAAGGAAGAATTTTGATGGCTAGCCGCCTTTAAAGGGCCATTTTTCGCTTCCTTCTCTGTAAACGCATAGGCATAAATAGGCAATATAATTTTGATTTATTTGGATTCAAAAGAATTGGCAACAATTTTGATATGTTAATATAATAAAAATGATTCGAATGGAAGATAAGTAAGTGAATTCGATGGTATTTGAAACAATTGGACTATATCAAATGTCGCACAAACCGTGGGTCCAGCAGGCTCGTTTAGGATAAATAGGTTAAGATAGCTAAAAGAGTCATCTCCATAAGAGATGGGGTGGTGATTTATTGTGTAATGACGGGCACAGCATGCACAGTAGTCATAACCCTGGGAGGGGTACTCCGCAGGATAAGCAGGGGCGGGCACAGCCTCCACATTCTGCGGGGTACTTACCGACTTACTCACGCTCACAGTGAGCACACCCCCTTTTGGCCAGTGCACTGTTGCAGTCAAAGGAGGGGACGGTTCGAGTTAATGTACTGATAATGGAAGGCGCTTCCATGCAGTACTCAGTTATAGTTTAAAAGTATCGTTAAATACTAGCATGCTGGACCCATGATTGCTGGTGCAATCCCCCACCGGCCTTTTCGTTCGTTGGTTGAATAAATGTGCGGCCATGCTGTTTAAACCAATATTAAGTCTCTGGGTCTCTTTGGGGGGGTGCTACGACAAAAAAGCTAGTGGCTAGAATATGAGTCCTTGAGGGGCATGTCTTTGAGTCTTAAAAGGATGCAAAGGATTCTCTTCCCTTAGGTCTGCACGGCAGTCATGTCCATGTTAGTCAGTTTTAGATTTAAAATCATATGTGTGATATATTTGTTTAAACTGTCAAATACCAAGTAGAATTTAATCCCTGCTGCTATAGCCCTCATCTCCTTTATCAACTGCCTATTCATCATATGTTCCTTTTTATATTTTAGTTTTACAAACTATTTTATTGTCTGCAATAGCTGAAATTTACAAATCAAATTATAACTGAATGCCCCCATTTTGTGAGGTTTGAAATACCCTTTGAACTACTTATCACTTTATATAATTGGGAACAAGATCAACTGAAACCAACTGTTTATCTAAGCTTCCTTCTGCTTTTTCAGATTACCTTCTTGAAAACAGAGAAAAAAGTCTTGCACTTTGAAAAGGGGAAGAAGAAAAAAACAACACATTTTTTTTTAAAATGTTCAAACATGGTAAATTAACTTAAATGTTTCCTTGAAGATGCTATCCTGTGGGATGTCTACTTGTGTTTTCAAGCAAATGCGGGGAAAGAATATTGTGCACTCTCTCACTCTCTCTGCGCCCCATCTTGAGGATTCTAACAAATGATTAGCTATCAGCAATATACAACCAGTTGGATTAGCTGGCATGAGTCTGTGCACTTGCAGCTGCTCTAATGTGTTTTTAATCTACGTAAGCATAGGAAAACTCTGTCTCTCTAAACTGTGATAATCAAAACTAGTCTCATTTCCACAGGATCTTCAGAGTGTGAACAGAATGAATGCCTGTGTTTCTCTAATTCCCTTGCTGATGTTGTTGTGTTAATTTACATTTTGCCTTTACATTTACAGCAGCTCAGGAAGAACAGTTCCCTGGCTCCTTAGGCTGTAGAAATTCTAATCAAACTGACAACCCCTCTGTTTGGAGCCGGAGGGGGGAAACACTGTCAGAACACAAAGCAGTAAGCTGTATCCTCTCTAAAGAGAGATATTACATCAATCCTGCTTAAAACGGTCTATTTTGGTGGTTCTGAAAATGGCTAGAACATTCATCCATAGCAGCTTTCTCCAATTATCTATACTGGTTATGGTTTACTTGTAACCAGTCACAAAGCACTTAAACTCCAGTTTCTAGTTCAATGACGAGTCAACCTTTAGTACAGTATAACTTATCATTAGTCTCCCTGTTGTTGTCAGGGAAAAATCAAACTATTTGAGTAACAAGACTTATTAGCAGCATGGATGATGGTGTGGAAACATTTCCATCTTCTCTTTATTGGTTCCGATATGCACAAGAAGGAGAACCTTTGTTTTGATCTCCTTTAAAGCTACCTGTACACCACTGCACTGAACACTCTCTTAGGGCTGGTTCAAAACAGCCGTTCCAATCAGGAACGCACAATTTGCACCCAGAATGTACTAATTGGCGCATGCACAAATGACTGCTGTCCTACAACAAAACAACAGCTGCCATTTTGTTATGTGGTGGCAGCCTTTTTGTTCATGAGCAAAACAGCCACAGCTATTTTGTGCATACATAAAAGGAAGAAAAGAATTCCAGTCAGTCTGTAGCATATCAGCGGTCCCACGGACAGTAGGTTCTTACAGGATCAGTATCGCTCAGGCTTTTTTTCTGCTTTCATCAGGGACTCCACCAAATCTCTATTTCCCTCACACTAAAAGTCTACACCATGCTCCAGTATTCCTCCACAAGCCAAGCCATGGGTTTCTGCCCATGATGCTCCTCACTCAGGTCTCTGCCTGAGGAGTGCAAACTCAGTTCTCCCACAGTTCACTCTCTCCATTCTGGAAGGTGATTTTACAGCTCACAGTTCCTCAGTCCTTCTCCAGAACCTGAGATGTGCCTCACGCTGCCTATCATGTTCTGAATCAGTCCAGATCCTTGGGCTGTTTGGGTGTTTCCTGCTCAATATCTCTCACTCCGAACCCTACACGCCCTTCGATGTGGCCCACTAGGCGCCTCCCTCTCTTCAGAGCCCTAGTCTCTCTCAAGCATCTTGGGGACCTATAGAATCAACCCCTTAGGGTCCGTGGCCCCGGTCTCACAGGTATCTCCCTTCTAATCTTCCATGCAGTCTCCTGCTGTTCCTGAGCATCTTACAACACAGAAGCAATCAGCTCTTGCTTCTCAGGACCCGGACCCAAAGAGCTGGTTAGATGTTCCTCAGTCCTAACCTGTCTGCCACCCAGACCTAGGGGCTCCCCCATTTCCCTAGGGCTTCCAGCTCTTGCTTCTCAGGGCTCCCACCCCAAGAGCTGGATCTTCTCTCGCATACAAACACACTGATGCTACCGGCTCATCTGTCTAAGGTAACCTTACAAACACATTCTCACTGGCACTCACATCCAGGTTTGTCTCTGCAGAACTCCCTGCAGTCTGCCCTTAAAACTCCAACCTCCCACACTAGGGCTCCCTGTCTCCAGTGGTGGCAAAGCACTACGTTTCTAGGGAGGGTGCACACTAGTGGTCAGTGCAGGGAGGCAGGGATGGACCTATGGGAGTGCTGGAGGGGCTGCTCCCGGGCCACAGGACATACATCTCTTGGGAGGGAAGGGGAAGGGCTTCCTCAGATGTGGGTCTCTCGGGAGGGAGAATGATGGGCTGCCCCAGCTGAATGTGAGGGTCTCTTGAGACAAAGAGCTCTACCCCAAGCCCCACTGGCTGGTGGAAGCTCTAAGCCAATTTTGGTCTCAGCCTGTAATGAGTCAAAGGCTGTGGGTGGATTGAGTCTCTGCAAGCACCACATACCCCAGACAGCCCTAGCACTAACCAGGAGTGAGTGCCAGGGGCTGGAGGCTCTGGCGTGTGCTGGGAAGGAACCCCACATTAGCCGGGTGGCTTTGCACTCTGCTCTATCCTCACCTGTGGAGGAACTCAGGCAAATTTGCTTCCCAAGCAAAACTCTCCCAAGCAGGGGAACCTGCTTTGCCAGCTTTCCCACCCACCAGCCATTTGGCCGGGATGACTTCAAGAAAGCATCCCATCTTAACAGGGTTGCAAAGGCACAGCTCAAGACTACAGCAGAGGAAAAGAATTTTGCTTGCTGCATTCCAGAATAACAAATCCCTCCTAAAAGGCATCTGTCAGGGCAGTCAGGCAGCAAGCACACTGCAACCTAATTTAGGAGTGATCCCACACAGCTCCCACCCACACAGATGCATCTGGGATCTCTCTCCACCTACCCACAGCACTCATTGTCAAGTTGACAGCCTTTCACCTGCATGCTCTTCCCATGGACATTACAGTAGCCCCCAAATGATCCCTTTCCTCAGTCTTGCACAGAGGAGACAGAGAGAGGGAGAAAGGATTGGGGGTGTGGGGAGAGGTTAGAGAGAGGGACATTCAGTAATCCAGCAGGGCAAGCCAGACCCATCAAAATGTTTGCAGATGTTCCATGGGGAAAAGCATCACTTTAGGACTCCTGATGGGAGAGAAATGTCATTGACAGCCCAGCCAGCCTGATGAACAGTTGCTAGTCAGATGGTGATGGCATGTGGCAAGGCTCAATGCGAAGCCTGCTGTGGGGCTGTTCTGAATAAGAAAAGCTTTGCCTGTTGCCTCCTAAACGGGGGAGCTTTCACTCTACCCAATCCCAACACACCCTTCCCCCTTCCATTAGAGCAGTGGAAACATTTTTTCTTATTTAAAGCTCCAGCGTTTCCACAAACTCCACCCCCAGTTTATAGGCTGAGAAACCAGATCAGAACTGACTTATATTAGAGCTTCCAGCAGCCAGTGGGGCTTGGGGTAGCACTCTTTAAGTTTGGTGCATGGGAAGGGCCATCCCTTCCTCCCCCAGCATGGGGATCATTCCAAGACAGGCTGGAGCTAATTCTTGTCTGGGGCAGGGGTGGGGGAGTAAGAGAAGTTACCAAGTAGCTGATACTCCATGGCGCTGACTCACACATGCTTCCCTGTTTATGTCATACATGTAGGGTGTCCATACCTCCCCTTTAAAAGAGAATGCTTCTGAAAAATACATGTTGTAGGGCTGCATTGGTTCCAGTGCAGCCCTGCACCATGTATCTTTCATAAGCATCCTCTTTTAACAGGGAGGTATGGCCACCCTACAGACATGTTAGAAGTAGGTCTTATGCATCTGACTATCTGGCCTGGGGAGGCTGATCAGAAGAACTACCAAGCAAGGCAGGAGGGCACTAAATAAATCCAAAAAGTTGGAGGGATTCTAAAAGACAACTTATCAGGAGCCCCACTTTTAAAGGCTTAGCCTAGTCAGGTAGGGATTGCTAAGGGAGCCAGATTCCTTCCCTTGATGGGTGAAAGGGAAGTAGAAGGGCAGAGATTAGAGAAGGAAAAGCTGTGATTAGAATATGAATGGAGGGAAAGAGAATGGGTGATGACAGCTGATTGACTTTGATCATGGACTCAGGGCCAGCAGCCAGTGTGGTGTCAGATCTTGTTTCCATTCCAGTCCCAGCTGCCCTCCTTTGTAGAATCTAGAGGGGTCTCATGCCCCTGCACCCTTGCCCTGCCAGTGCCTGCCTCTCCACAGCCTGCCCTGGTCTTCCAAGGCCCTTGCTAGCCTAAGACTGCCCCTAAAGGCATTCATGAGCCCCCTTGCCCTTTCCTTAGGCAGGGTCCCCTTCAACCTTCCCAGCAGGGTCGCTCCAGATGGCTGCAGGAGTTCCTCACCTTACTGAATCCAACCTCTAACTCACTAACTGGGCTTCTCTTCTCCATTTTAAGCCCCAACCAGGGTCATGAGACCCACCCACTTCCAGTCACATGATATTTTTCTTACATGGTGTTGTCTTAACCCTTTCTCTGCTGGTTCTGACTTAGCAGCAAAGTGCTAAAGCACTGTGGGTCTCATCCTGCAACAACCCATCCACAGCACTCTGCTACACTGTTCAATCAGAATTCCAATTGAACCACTCTGCTCCATCGAAAGCAGAAACTGGGAAGAACTCTGATTTCAGCACTACTCTTTTTGTCCCATTACCAACCTCTGAAACCCCCTATCAAACAAGGTAGGGTGGACAGCAGGCTGCACTGGGGTACTCTGCAACCCACTGGTCACTGTGCAACAGTACATGATGCAGCAGTGTGTTAAGTAAAAGTTGGAGAAGCAGGACAAGTATTTGCACATTTACACAGAACGTATATTCAAAATGCCAACATTGGGGACGGAAGGATAAAATAGGAAATAGCAGCCCATTATTCCAGTCCTGAGCTGTAGTAGTTGCTGTGAAATAGCTTGGCTGGTGACCTGCATGTAATAGTTGTGACTGTGCAGCTATTATAACTGATGACTATTTGGACTTGTTTGTACTGGAGACTTTGTTAGAAGCAGTGAACATTTGATATAGAGAACTAGGCATGCAGCATGGCTGCCTTTGTTCTATCCTGAACATGAGGCTGTTCAGTCTGCCCCACTGTTAAGCATCCCCTCCCCCCAGTAACACTATGTTTGTAACTTGGTTTCCTGCTCCAGTGTTCCCACTGTCATTACACTATGCATTGGCATATGGAGATCATACTTTTGCCCCCACACCATAGTGTAGGTTCCCCATACAATACCTATTCACTCATATATTTTGTGTAAGGATTAGAACTGGAATTAATGTTGGGTGTGAGTACTGAATTTGGTGCGTCTGTATCCATTTAAACAAAGTGAATACAGTACAAAGACTTGCTTTGTCAATTTCTTTGTGGTTCCAAATGTTTATTTACTTCCTGAGACCTCACATGGAATAATGTGTTCAGTTTTGGACACTACATGTCAAGGAGGATTTAGCGAAATTTCAGAGGAGAACAACTAAAATGACAAAAGGGGTGGAAGAAAAGTCATATTAGGTATGTTTAGCCTAGATTCAAGAAGATACATTTTATTCATTTATTAATTTATATTTATACCCAACCCTTCTCCCCAAGGGCCAGGGGACATGTCTGTTGGAAATACATTCCTTAGTTACATCTCCCCTAAGCACCTTATCCTGCTTGTTTGCTAGAAACAGCAGGAGTAGATGGCAGTCAGAACAGGGAACCCCTCCCCCATCCACTTTGTTCTACTCCTGCTAGGACCTGATTGGTTAATCTCCTCTCCTCAGGATGTTTCTTATCTCTTTGTGTCTGAGAGATATTCAGAGAGCTTCTGCTACTTCCCTCCTGAACACACCTAGTCTTAGGACTTACTATAGATGTAGACCTTTCCTATCCTACATGTATTTCTTAATAAAGCTACTTAAACTTAAGTATGCTTCCTGCCTGCTTATTAATGATTAGCTACTCACACTCCTCTGTAAACTCTGCATTGGGCTAATCAATGCAATAATCTCACAGTCCTTGAGATTGCAGCGCAGCGCAGCGCAGAGTGAGTATAATTGAGTGCTAGCATTAATCTCAAAGGCAGAAAAGAAAAGAAAGATTTTATTCTCTGTGACCATGGATTCTGTGCTGAAGATCTCCGTTCCTGAGAAGCTCACTGGAGCTACAAACTATGAAGCTTGGAGCTACAATGCAAAGATGGCGCTTGGAGGACTAGGCCTAAAGAAAATACTGGAGTCCACAAGGCCTGCAGAAACAGGAGAAGCACAAGAACTCTGGGATGAGAAAAATGATAAAGCCATGGCAATCATCTCAATGTTGGTGAGTCAGCGTTTGCCCATTCCTAGAAACTCAGTCCTCAGAAAATTTCAGAATCCACCGGAGATTCCAGTCTTTGTTTCCAAATTTCCAAAGTCCAAAGTTTCGAGTACCAAGGCCAGTCCTGGAAAACTTTGGAAAACTTCAGAAGTCTCCATCGAGTGCTGGCGCCATTGTTCATATGACTGGAGTCATCCAGACGGTTGACCCCTAGCTTCTTTGAGCTAGGAAACAAAACTTAGTGAAATATGTGGTAGGAGGGGAGTATGGGAGGGGACAGTTTAGTGAGGGACCATCAGATGGCAAGTTTTGATTGGCTGGCAGAGGCAAAATAAAGGTGACTGTATAGCCATTTTCCATTATCTACTGAATTTGGTTGTGTGCACTACCCTGCTGATCTGTAAGTAGTTGGCTTGAGGGGAGGAGGGATGCTTGGCCTGGCCTGGCCTGGCCATAGGGGCAATGTTGAAGGATGGGGGGTTGCTGCTTCCAACATGCCATGATTTAAAAAAAAAAAAAAGGTGCCACACTGCTGCTGCTGCCTGCTGCTTGCCACCATGGATACCAGAGGAATCTCCACCTTGTTGCTTGTTCCACTTTCCCTGACCTGGGCTGTCCAAACAATCTGCCTAGCTCTAGTTCCCCTGGGCTGGGTTGTCCATATACCAGGGGCAATGACAAGGGTTGCCACCAGTGCCAAATATACTTATAGTTTGGGTGCTGCTGCTGCTGAGGTCAGAGAGGTATCACTTTTGCTGTGGTTTTTGTGGGCACTGTGACTGTACTTTGTCTATGGTTTCAACTTAGCCAAGATGTTACTGACCACTGGGACACAGGGAAGATATACTTTCTCTCTGGTTAAAATAATATGGTGGGTGGGAGGAGGGAGTTTGCCTTGCATAGGTGGGCACTGGGCTGGCACAATGGAGGCTTTTTTTGTGTGGCGTGTGTGTGAATGTCTAGTTTCTTTCTTGTGGGTGTTGTTATTATGTCTGTTGGGCTGGCTTTTTTTGGATTTCTGCCTGCCGTTGCACTTTTGTGGGTTTGTCTTCTTGAGCGATTGTCCCATTCTTGCTAGCCTGCTTTTCTGGGCACTGCTTGGTTGGCAATGCATAAATATTTTATAGTGGATGCACTGCTGATGGTGGGCCACGCTGTGGGTACTGTTGGCTTTTTTGGTTTTCTGCACACAGTTGTTTCGGTTTGTCTTCTTGAGTGATTGTCTCACTCCAGCAAGCTTGCTTTTCTGGGCACTGCTTGGCATAATGATTTAAAGTGGGTGCACTTTAAAATCATTAAAGGAACGAGTTCCAAAGTTCTGCATTCCGGGGATGTCTGAGGTCTGAAGTTCCGAGTTTCAAATTGCAGGTCCATGGACAAAGTATAGAAGTTTGCTGAGTACACCCAGACCGGGTACTCAGAATTTTGGAACTCGTTCCGAGTACTCAGATGGCCTATTCGGTACAGCTCTAGTTAAAGTGGTGTTAAAGCAGAGTTATGTGTAGGGATGGGCGAACAGATCATAATTCAGATTTGGCCATTTGGTTCAGTCCGGTTCGGTTCGCCCGTTTGGTTCTACCATTCGGTTCGTTTGCCGTATTCGGGTTCAGCCATTCAGTTTGGTCCTGTTCGGTTCAGGCATTCAGAAGAAGGCTCTCTGTGCGAGGAATGATGGCCCCAGACCCATGATGGTGGGTCCTGGGGCTAGAGAGGCAGCTTAAATATATTGGCCACAGCCCTCCCTGCCGGAAACTTGGCCCCAGAACCCTGATGGCGGGTCCTGGGGCTGGAGTGGCTGTTTCTTGATGTGGTGGAATGACATTGTCTCCATGCAAGGAATGATGGCCCCAGACCCATGACGGTGGGTCCTGGGGCTAGAGTGGCAGCTTCTAGGTACATATTGGCCACATCCCTCCCTGCCAGTAACTCATCCCCAGAGCCATGGCTGTGGGTCCTGGGGCTGGAGTAGCTGTTTCTTGATGCTTTGGAAAATTGGCTCTCTGTGCAAGGAATGATGACCCTGGATCCATGACGCTGGGCCCTGGGGCTAAGGTGGCAGCTTCTAGGTATTGGCCACAGCCCTCCATGCCTGTAACTTGGCCCCAGAACCCTGGCGGTGGGTCCTGGGGCTGGAGTGGCTGTTTCTTGATGCAGTGGAAAATTGGCTCTCTGTATGAGGAATGATGTCCCCAGCACATGACTGTGGGTCCTGGGGCTAGAGTGGCAGCTTCTAGGTATGTATTGGCCACAGCCCTACCTGTCTGTAACTTGGCCCCAGAACCCTGGCAGCCAGTCCTGGGGCTGGAGTGGCTGTTTCTTGATCCTTTGGAAAATAGGCTCTCCGTGCGAAGAATGATGGCCCCAGACCCATGATGGTGGGTCCTGGGGCTAAGGTGGCAGCTTCTAGGTATTGGCCACAGCCCTCCCTGCCTGTAACTTGGCCCCAGAACCCTGGCAGCGGGTCCTGGGGCTGGAGTGGCTGTTTCTTGATGTGGTGGAAAGACATTGCCTCTGTGCGAGGAATGATGGCCCCAGACCCATGATGGTGGGTTCTGGGGCTAGAGTGGCAGCTTCTAGATACATATTGGCCACAGCCCTTCCTGCCAGTAATGTAGGCCCCAGAACCCTGATGGTGGGTCCTGGGGCTGGAGTGGCTGTTTCCTTTTTATATATCTATCTATCTCTACACTAAATCTAACTGCTATTAACTATTCTAAAACCTATTGAACTAAAAGGAATATCCTAATAATTAACTACAAAGGCCTTGTCCTACATACAACTGTATCTCTATCTATCTCTATAACTAAGCTAACTACTGTGTATATCTATCTAGTAAGTATCTATCTAATAACTATCTATATTATTATTATTATTATTATTATAAACATTTATATAGCGCCAGTCGTACTTTGTGCTTTACAGAAACATAGAAATAGACGTGGTCCCTGCCTGTGGCTTACAATCTAAAAGACAAGGAGCGGGAGATAGGGAGAGGGGACAGTGGGAGAGACAGGGGAGAAGACAAACAACATTCAAGTGGATGTGAAGTTTCAGGTGTGTGTGCTTGGCGTGGTTACAATTAGGATGGTTGCAGCAGTCTGTGGAGGGGGGCAGACAGTAAGTATATGGGGAACAACTAGCAGGCATTGGGAAAGGTGGTGAGGAAAAGGTGGGTCTTGAGGAGGCATTTAAAGGAGCAGAGGGAGGGGGCAAGGCAGATGTGGGTGGGGAGGGAGTTCCAGGCATGGGGGGCAGCAAGGGAGAAGGGTTGAAGGCAGCTAGGTGAACAGGAGAAATGAGGGAGAGTGAGTGAGGGAACAGAGGAAGAGCAGCGAGCACGTGCAGGAGTGCGTAGGGAGGTTAGGTCCGAGAGGTAAGGGGATGCTTGGTTGTGGAGTGTTTTGAATGTGAAAACCATGAGTTTAAACAGGATACATTCAGGAAGGGGGAGCCAGTGAAGAGAGAAGAGGAGAGGCTGCACATGGTCAAAGCGACGGGCAGAGTGAATGACCTTGGCAGCAGAGTTTTGGATTGCAATAAGGGGGTGAGAGGTGAGAGCGAGGGAGGCCAGCAAGGAGGAGGTTGCAGTAATCGAGACAAGAGGTAACCACGCATGAACAAGTGTTTTGGCCAAGGAGGTGGAGAGAAAGGGGCGGATCCGAGCAACATTACGGAGGGCAAAGCGGCAGGATTTGGCCAAAGAGTCAATGTAAGGTTTAAAAGAGAGGTGCGTATCAAAGATGAAGCCCAAGCTACAGGCTTGGAGAACAGGATGGATGGTGACTCCATTGATGGAGATGGGCAGGTTAGTGGGAGAGGAAGGGGAGGGAGGAAAAATGAGGAGTTTGGTCTTGGCCATGTTGAGTTTGAGTTGATTTTGGGACATCCAGGAGGAGATATCAGAGAGGCAGTTGACGAGGCGTGAGTGGACAGAAGAGGAGATATAGAGGGTAGAAAGATAGAGCTGGGTGTCATCAGCATAGAGATGATATTGGAACCCGTGGGAGGCAATAATTTTGCCAAGGGATAGGGTGTAAATAGAGAAGAGGATAGGGCCAAGGACAGAGCCTTGGGGGACCCCAACCGAAAGGGGGAGGGATGAGGAGTTGGACTCGGGGAGCGATACTTTAAAGGAGCAATCAGAGAGGTAGGAGGAGAACCAGTCAAGGACAGAGCCCACAGAAGCCCAGAGAATAAAGCGAGTCCAATAGGAGCGAGTGGTCGACAGTGTCAAAGACAGCAGAGAGGTCAAGAAGGACAAGAATGGAGTAGAGGCGCTTAGATTTAGCAACAAGTAGATCATTGGTGATCTTGGACAGGGCAGTTTCAGTATAGTGGAGGAGGCGGAAGTCATATTGGAGAGGATCCAGGGAGGAGTTGGCAGAGAGGAGGTCCAGGCAGCGGGACTAGATGACACGTTCCAGGAGCTTTGAGGCAAAGGGAAGGAGGGAGACTGGCCGGTAACTAGAGGGGTCAGATGGGTCCAGGGTGGGCTTTTTGAGGATGGGGGAGACAGTGGCATGCTTAAAGGCAGAGGGGAAGGAGCCTGTGGAAAGGGAG
>QEPC01009848.1:1481115-1494238 GCA_003113815.1 Sphenodon punctatus | reverse complement strand
GAAATAGGAGGAGGATGGCAATGGATTAGGAATAGGAAGGAACAAAAACTGCTGGGAGAGAGGGACCCTTCTGAAACACCTGCTGTTCAGGAACAGTGACTAGCTAGAAGGTGTTGGGAAGGGGGAACGCAATTGGTTTTGTTTCTTGCTGTGCCTGCCTCACTGCAAGCCCCATTGGCTCCGTGCAGCCTAGCCCATAGCAAATCGCAGACTGCGAAGCCAGTGGTCTGAGACGAAAAGGGATGGTGATTGAGCAGGCTGGCTGCTACTCCAAGCCTCTCCACCCTTGGTGTCTGGAACTCTGCTCCTCAGCTGACTCCCCCTCCCTGTCACATTTTGCCTTCCAGTGACACATTTTTGCCCCCTGAACGCAATCCAAACTGACTGAACTGTTCGGTCATTTCGACGTTCGGAATTGAGTTTGGTTCGGTCAGTTCATGTTCGGATTCAGGTTTGGTTGTTCGAACAGGCCAAGTTCGGGCCGAACTCCGAAGGTCCGAACCGCGTTCGCCCATCCCTAGTTATGTGCATGTCTGTTTTCACTTCTTTTCTTCTCTCTCCTCCTATTATTCATAGCTATGAGCTCCTCAGGGCTGGGTGGTTGGAATAGTAATAGCCAGTGTAAATCAGCTAATCACCTCATGATGTAGCTAACTTAATTCATCTACATAAAGCAATCGTGCTCATTAATATGCCTTAGATCTTTTTTTCTTTTTTTAAATTAGAAAACAAAATCTTTGATGTAAGATTTTTGGGTGACTACATATTTAGAGAAAAAATATTATTTATATGATACTTATTGTATCTCAAATAAGAAGAGGAACTTTTTGCACATACAAAGCACTGAGCTTTATTCTCATAAAGTAATACACTGCATTATTGCAACATTAAAGCTGAGATTTTGCACACTTGAAACTGTCAGATTTCTAATGCAGGTTTTCCTACAATTGTGGCAGATCTGGCCACCATCATCCATGCTTTCATTACCTCAATGCTAGATTACTGCAATGTACTCTGAGTGGGGCTGCCCTTTATGACTTTTCAGAAGCTGCAGCAGGTACAGAACTCAGTGGCCCAACTCCTTTCACGTGCGAGTCGCCATGAGCACATTACACCTTTGCGTTGTAGTCTTCACTGGCTTGCTACAGCTTTCAGGGCACAATTCAAGATGCTGGTTTTGACCTTTAAAGCCCTAAACACCTGGGCCCCATATATCTGAAAGATCGCCTTTCCTTCCATGCTCCACTGCAACTCCTGCGGTCAGCCAGGAGTGCTCTCCTGAGGGTACCACCTGCCAATCTTGTCCTTATGGCAAGGGCCTGCCAAGAGGTGCTCTCAGTTGCTGCTGCAGTACTATGGAACTCCCTTCCCCTGATTTCTGTCAGAGCCCGGGTTTGAGCATATTCCTGAGGCAGCGTAAAACCTCGCAAGGCATTTGGCAGACAAGGATGCAGGTTGGGGTGGGTGGGTTTCTGGGGTGAGGGTAGGGGATTTTAAGGGATTTTACTGTATTTTTATTGTATTTTCATTAGGTAAAAACAGATGTGACTGCAGCCTGCTGTGGCCCATTTTATTTATTTAATTTATTGATATAAAAATGTATACCCTGCCCCCCCCCTACCATGCAGCTCGGAGAGGCTTACATCACCATAAAACATATAAGAACAGAAAACAGTAAGAAACAATATATCAATAAATATAATCAACAGTAATATAAAACAAATAAAACCATCATTCCCAAGGGGTCCTAAAAACAGAATTTTCAACCAACACGAAACACACCCTAACACACTCTTACCCGTCTCCCCCGCCAAGTGCCTGGCAGAACAGCCAGATCTTACAATGCCTCCTAAAAGAGAAGAGGGTCGAGGCCATCTGAACCTCCGCAGGGAGGACATTCCATTGCTACAGCGTGGCCACCAAGAACACCCTCTCCATTGTAGCCCCCTGATATAAACAGGGGACCTTGAGCAGGGTGATCCCAGCAGACCACAGGGGCAACTCCAGGAAGTGAGGCAGTCACACAGATACGTGTGACCCAGGTCATTTAGGGCTTTATAGGTAAGCAGCAACACCTTGAATTGGGCCCGAAAGATTTTAGGCAGCCAGTGCAGAGAATGGAGCACAGGTGTAATGTGGTCCCAGTGGCCTGTCCCCATAAAAAGATGAACTGCCGCATTCTGCACTGGCTGCAGTCTCTGAGCTGTCAACAAAACCCATCTCTCAAAACCCACCTCTTCCGCTCTGCCCTTCCAAACTCCTGCTAATCATCCCCACCCAGGATTATCCCCCACCTGTTATCTGTAAACTCCCAATTTACTGTAACCAAGCCAAGAACGTGTACCTGAGCTCTCGCATCCTCATGAATGTNGGGCACCCACCGGCAGGGAGTTCCACAGACATGGTGCGGCCACAGAGAATGCACTCTACTGTGTGGCCCTCAAGAAACTTGGAGGACCTCGAGCAAGGTGCCCCCGGATGACTGTAGGGGCTGATCCAAAGCCCGGGGGGGGTGGGGTGAGATGGTCCCGGATATATGCAGGGCCTAGGCCATTTAGGGCTTTTTCGGCCAAAACCAACACCTTGAATTTGGCCCGGAAAACCACTGGAGCCAGTGCAGAGAACGGAGCACCAGTGTAATGTGCTCTCGGCAGTCTAGCCCTACCAAAAGCCAGGCAGCTGCAATCTGCACCAGCTGCAACTTCCAAGCCATCACCATGGGTAGCCCCACATAGAGTGTGTTACAGTAGTCTAAGCTGGAGGTGATGAAAGCATTGACGATGGTGGCCAGGTCAGAGTCTGAGACATATGGCCAAAGCCATCTTACCAGATGTAGTTGGCGAAAAGCACTCCTTGCCACAGCCTCCACCTGGATATCCAGGCAGAGCTGCACATTGAGGAGCACTCCCAGACTTCGAACATGGGAAACCAATGGAGGACAGATCCCATCAATGATGGGGGCCGCCATCTCCATCAGCTTACCAAACAACATCACCTCTGTCTTTTCAAGATTCAGTTTCAGTCGGTTCGCCCTCATCCAGTCCCCCACAGCCATCAGACACTGGGTAAGCACCAAGACTGCGGGGCCTGGGTTAGATGAAAAAGAGGTTTGACCCCCCCACCCTTTTGAATGGGTCTCATGTGCATGTGTGTGCAGGAGCCCCCATATATTGGACTGAAATTGCCAAAGGCTGTATCAGTGGCTAGCCCAGGCTCTGACATCAGAAAAATCCCTGAGGTCACAGCCTGAGCTAAGGCCCCCCCAACCAGGCCAAAGTGGGCCACAGAAGGCTGTCCCATCTGTTCCCTGGATGGTACAATGGCCCAGGTCATGGCTGGCTTTCACTGGCTGCCATGGCTGCCCATCATGGAAGTAGACAGGGCATTGGGTGCAGTGCAGGAGTGCGACTGTCTGACTGCACACTCATGTTTCTTAGAGGTGTGCACTGGGGGCCCATGTCATTTTTGTTTTTAATTTTTGTAATTTAAATCTGTTGTTTTTGTTTTCATAAATATCAAATTGTTGTTTTCGTTTTTGCGTTCATTTTTGTTTCCCATTGGTTTCAATGAAAAACACATGTTTGGCTGTACCTTTTTTGTTTTTCACTATATGTGGCTGAAACCTGGAGATATTGTACCTCCCATGGAATGCATTATGTGTACCAAATTCCAAAAAGATTGGATAAAGGAATCCAATTTTAGAAGCAGTTGAACTATTTTATTCTGCAAATATTTTCATATACATTCTTAGGTGTAACTTCTTTGCCTCACATTTAATGTAGATGAAACTTAGCAAATTTATACCCCTTCCAATACTTAATGTCCCTTCCAAATTTCGGAAGGATTGAATAAAGGGTCCTGGTGGTATAAGCAATTAACTTATAAATGTATGTCTGACTGTAACTTCTTTGTTGTCCAACCAGTGTACATTAAATTTGTCAGGGCTGTATATCACACTTTACCAATCATCTATTCCAAATATAAGAAAGACTTAATAAAGGGTCCCAATTTTATATTCCTGCACAGCATATGAAGAGAAGGAGCCTATGCCAGGGATTCTCTTACATGTCATTGTGATATAAGATCAGTTTGTGATGTCAGTTGGCCAGCAGAAATGTAAACCAAATATCCTGATTATATGCTGTGACCATCCCAACTTCTCTCCCCCACTTTTTACTGGGAAGTCAGAAGCACCTGTTTAGGAAAGAGCCAATAGAGATTCTCTTATGTCCTCTGTCACGTACTGCAGAATGTGATTGTGATGATAATTGGCCATCCTGGATGTGTAAAACTGTGTCTCCTGATTGCTGGGATGCTATCCCCAAAGTCCCAGTTATGTCCCTTCTATGCCCACCTGAAGGCCTATGCCCGCCTTGAAGCCACTACTGGTTGGTTCTGTAAAGCTGGAAGCATACAGTAATTGGCCAGTGAATGTGTCTGTCAATATTTTGGGTTACTCCACATCCTCCCTCATACAGCCTCTCTCCCCCTGTCATGCCAGGTGCCTGCCTTGACTGGCACTGCATGTGCATGTGCTGCTATTTATTTGAATAATGGTCTTCAATGGCACAACTTCAATTGCTTGTAAAATTGGGTCCCTTTATCAAATTTTCCTGTAGTTTTTCATAGATGACAGGGAAGATATGTGATACATTCCTGCCAAACATCTTGTAAACAGGATGGAGTATAAAAATATTACAGCTGGAAATGTATTTTCCAGTTAATGTCATATATCATCAGAAGCCTTAATCCAATCCTTCTGAAAAGTGGCAGTATTGTTAAGATTCTGAAGTGACATAATATTCCTAGACATCATGCAAATGGGATGGAAGATAAAGAAGTTGTAGCCATGAATGTGTATAGAGCTTTTATTAAAATCACAACGTTCAATCAGTTACTTTTATCAAATAATTTCAAAAATTGGTACACATAATGCCCTCCATTGGGGGTGCAATCTCCCCAGGTTTCATCAGAATTGAATAAGAAACAGAAATGTTATAGCCAGAAATACATTTTTCAGTTTTTTCCCTTTATTTCAAAAACAAAATGTTGTTTTCTTTCTATTTTCATTATTTTTATTTGTCCTTTTCATTATTGCAATAATGATAATGAAAATGATTATTTTCATTATTGTTATTGTAATAACAAAACGACATGCACACGCCTAATCTTTCTTCCTGCCCTTTCCAGGCCATGCGGGTGGTGGCAGAGCCAGTGTGCATATTTTTGATACCCTGGCCCAGACCGTGTCTGCCGCAGTTTCCTCCCCAGGCTGTTGGGCCACCACCGCACAACCATCGCATGTATTTCTACCCTATATTTTGAATACTGTAAGCTACACTGAGGCTTTGGAGAGGGGCAGGGTATAAATTGTAATACATAAATAAATATTTGGAAACCTATTAGGGTACATTGTCCTCCAAATTTTCCTCCTGCATCATGTTCCACCAAGAAGAACAATATAAATAGGACATGAAAAACCTATTGGCAAACACTTGGTTCCTCCCTTTACTTATCGTATATAGTATTCTTCATCATTATCTCAAGGGGGAAAAAAAAAATTGAAAGTTGCAAGGAATATTCAAACAATCATACCCTAGAGCCTGCAAGCAACTCTGTGCCTTCTGAGTGGATGGGTAAGGAAGAAGAGAGAACATAAAAGAAGGACTGTTTTTGGTGAGGGTGAGGGGAAAGGGGGAAAGTATCCCCATGTCCTTTAATTTCTAGGAGGCCACATTGTGATGATGAAATTCTTCAGCTGCCTCCTCCTAGATTGGAGCAGGAAACTAAATTCAGTCCTCTAGTCACCCAATGCTTGAGCTGGTGATATATTTGAATGCAAGGACATTCAAACACAGCATTACAGCCATAGGGGAAATGCAAATGCCAAAGGACAACAGTCTACTCACTGGGAATTATGGCAATCCTCCTGATGAAAAGGGTTCTCATATGCAGAGTTACACATACATCAGAATGGGGGTACTCAGTAGTGTAAAAGGTCTCACACTTACTCCATACTCCTGCTTTTGTTTCATACTAATACTTCTGAGCTACAGTCTGGATAGCCCAGGTAGATCAGACAAAGAAGTTATGACATGGGGAAAAGAAATACAGCCAATGAGAAACATGCTACCATGTAATTGGGGAACATGGCTAGAGTTTCTAACAGGGGAACAAAGGATGTTGGGATGACATTGCCATCCTTTTGTCACACTCATGGGCACGGTCCTAAGAACCCCATCACCCATACTGATGTACCTTGAAAGTTATGCACAAAGGGAACCCCACATGCACACGGGGTGGAGGGACCTAAACACCGCAGGGTATACCCCTACAAGATAGTGAACCCAGAAAGAGTGAGTCATGAGGATCAATCACCTCTGATATGGCTTAATGGTGTTAAAAACTCCGAAATGTTGAGATGAAGTCTGTTTTTTCACGAATTTGACATGAGAATTGAACACGTAAAAGACAAACACAACATGGTAACAAATGTACTATCACGCAGGGACACACCAGTTCGATCATGTTACTGGTCTCTGTCATGTCGACTCCACATGATGTCTTAAGGGGCAGTGGGCTGTCATGAAGGAACATAAGGCCACACAGAAGAGATACTGAACTATAGGTCTAGCATATATGTAAAGCTAAAGGTTAAACATGGATGTAATGTTGAGAACTGACAACTCAATTCATGTAATCATGTAGTGTAAACTGACAGTTGGGAAATCTCTCCAGGAAATGGAGAGAGATAAAGGATGTGTCTTCAGAGGAGACACCAGACAGAAATCCATTCAGGTGCAAATTAAGTTTGCCTGTGTGCCTACCTGCTGGCTTTGCCTACGTGCGGACAGGCACGACCTCTCCAGCTTCCCCCAATGTGGGAAGGGAAACAAAGACTCTGAAATGCTATTTAAGCCATTGCCAACAGACAAGACAAAGAAGGGCCAGCCATCTCCAGCTGTGTCTTGGAGCCGAGAGCTCATCTCATCTGCATCTTGCCTGCCAGCAAGCGAGTCTACTGGAAGACATGCAGTGAGAGGAAGAACTTTGCTTTCTATCAGCTAAGAGATCAGTGCCCAGTCATTTACATCACTGACTAAGAATAACCTCAAGTATGGACGTTCTACAGGGTAAGATTTATATAGGGATTCACCCAGTATAAAATAGGAATGTGTTATATTACTTTTCATTTCTTTAGCCACTCTGTATGAAATTATCTTGGCTTATGTAATCAATAAACTTTCTTCTTTGATAAGAAGTGTTCAGTGGTCTGACATTGGGGGATCACAAGCTGAGCATCATGAGCTTCCAAGCTCTTGTGAACCCAGAGAGAGAGTGTGTGTATTGGGAAGCTTTCTGGACCTTGGGTGGCAAAAAGATTCACCCCTTTGCAGAACTGGACCAGCCAGAGAGAGAATTGGTTCAGGTGGGCTGCAAGTGAGGGAAATTGAGTCACCCAACCCAGGAAAGTGGGGTGTTAGCCCTCAAACCCGTGACAGTCCCATTCTCACTGACTTATCCTACCCAAACCACATATTGAGACTGATGTTACTAATGCCCTTCCACCACAAATATGACTGGCAGCAGTTGCATTTGTTCATTACCTGTTTTGTAGACCACTGATGTTACACAATGCCTCCAACTGAACATGGTTCACTCTCTTGTTCATTTTAGGACCTACAAAGAATGAATAAATAAGCACATGTGGACAACTTATTTGAAAAGAACCCAGACTATAATAGTTATACAGATCTATGGAGCAGCAGCCCAGTCCTTAAAAGAATTCCACCAGTGCAAGCCTCATTGAAGTGAATAGTCTGGCACCAGCAGAGTGCATTGAGGATTGGAAGCAGAGCTTAACTTTTTTTACTTCAGGTACCACTCCTGTTCAGATCAGTGGGAATTGCGCACATTTCCCACTGATCTGAAATGTGGGAAAAGGAAACAGCGTAGTTTAAATCCTACCTTTATTGAAAGGGATGGGGAAGAAAAGTCACAGAGCCCCTGTTCCTGCAAAGATTTGCACATGTATTTAGTTTCATGCCCTTTCAGCTGTATTCTTGAGGTAAATCACTATGATTGCTGCTTTCAAAGGCAATGGTTTAAACATCTGTTTGTGGAGTTAAGAAGTACTGATTTGAGCTTCAGACTTACAGCGCTCAGAAATGGTTTGAAGTTGTAGGCACGTGTGGTATGCAAAATCCCAAGAACTGGCATGGACAGCACGATGCTGCCTTCCAGCAGATAAAGTCTCATATGTATACACCTAGAAAAGCATCTAAGACTGTAATTTTGACCCCATTGAAGTCAATGGGAAAACTCCAATGGAGTACAGTGTCATGAATATAAGTGAAACAAATTTTTTTGTTCACCAACATTATTCACATTTTCAGATAATCATCCAAATAAATATCCACACCTCCAAACTATTTTTTTTTCCTTTTGAGACTTTGGATTTTTTATTTAGGATCCTAGGACCACCTTCATCCCTTCTCCCTCGCTGCCCTGCACGCCTGGAACTCCCTCCCTGCCCTTGTCCACCTTGCCCCCACTCTCTACACCTTCAAGTCCCTCCTCAAAACCCACCTCTTCCACTCTGCCCTTCCGAACTCCTGCTAATCATCCCCACCCAGGATTATCCCCCACCTGTTATCTGCAAACTCCCAATTTATGTAACCAAGCCAAGAACGTGTACCTGAGTTCTCGCACCCTCATGAATGTCGCATCCCTTGTCTCTCCCTCTGTTCCCCCTTCCCTGTCTCCCCTCCCCCATCTTTAGATTGTAAGCTCTCGGGCAGGGACCATGTCTATCTTATTCTCTGTAAAGCACCAGGTACATCGCTGGCACTATATTAATAATAATAATAAATATCTGAAACCAAATGACCAAAATAACTGGAAAAACCAACCCCCTAAAATGAAACAAATATTTAAAACAGGGGAAACAAATAGTGGTTTGTATTCATTTCACTGGACCTAATGAAAAGTGGGCAAAATCATTGGACAATATTCTCCATGGATATTTGCTTCAGCTCAAGTCATGATTTCACCTTAAGACAGGTGGTGCTATTATTTTAATGTATTCTAGACCGAACAGCAAAAAACAAATATTTTTGGTCATTCAGTAGCTGTGATTTGAAGGACTTCATTCTTCTCCCTCCTGTAGGTACTGTAATATTTCACTGCCTTATAGAATGCTGACAAACAGAATATTATTCATTCACAAAAGCCTTCACTGAAAATGAGTGTTAAAGTCGGCAATATTCACAGACCTTCTGTCATCAAATACCCAGAAAGAAATAAAGGAAGCAGTAAGTTCAGTTGCACATTACTGATCAATGGGCCTTTTCACATGAGCACCCCACCACCATCACCGCACACGTGTGCTGTGGGGGGGCCCACTCAAAAGCCACTCGTGGTGCTGGGGGGGATGGGTGGGCTCCTGTAGGAATGGCACCTGTGGTGGGTGTGTGTGTGTGCATGCTCCACCCATCACCCACGCACGGAACAATGGGATCCAATGCCAGTTGCTCCATGCATGGAGATGGGTGGGGATGGTTGTGTGCCTGTGAGAACGGGTGCACACCCACCTCTACCCACTGCAGGTGCACACCCATCCGCCCGCCCACCCGCGCACTGCGGCCCTTTTGAAAAGGGCTAAAGACTAGAGGATGGGTGTGGAATATGTATCATTTTAATTAATTATGAGAGCAAATGGAGCCCCATTCTTTTCATAGCTAAGATAACTAAAAAGAATGATTAAGCAAACAACTTTCATTTGATTTCATTCGTTTTCAATTTTATTTTTATTTTTATTTTATTTTATTAGAAAGGAGTGAACTAGCCAGGGTGTCCTGTACAGGGGGAGGTCCTAGAAAACAGGATGTCCAGTGTTGCACAAGGAAAAAAGCTCTGACAGTGGGGAATAGAGTGGAAGACTCCTATACAAGCCATGAACTAGAGAGATCATAGAGAGCAGTTTTTGGAAGTTTGCAATGCTTAAACTGAACCAAAGCTGTTGCTACCAGTAAAAATCTAGCTTTGCCTTGCTTGGTATTTGAAGGAAGTAACAACCTTCTGAACTGATGGAAGCAGCTCTTCCACCATAGCCTCTGTCACGGAGAAACATGGGGTCACACACGTGTAACACGGGACTACATGTTTGGTAAATGTGTGGTGCCAAGGGTTTCACATGGATGTAATGTTACTATACATGTACACTATGTAATGTCAAAGGTACCACATGTTTGTAAGGTTGAAAATGAGAACTGTAGAACTCAAATTAGGCTTCTCACACGTCACCAGTCTATAGGATCTACAAGAGATAATAAGATGTGTTTTGGAGGAACACTTAATTGACGGCCTCTTGATATGTAGATTGACTTCCTGACATTGACTACGTGCAGAAAGACAGGGAAACCTGATGAGAGAACAAAGGGAATTCTAGAAGCCTGGAGAACTTAATAGGAGTTTCCTCCAGGAGATATAAGGAGACAGATCCCAGAGGGGGAAAGACTTGGGCTTGCAAAGCTGCTTCGAGAGGATATCTACATATGAATGAGAAGCCTGACCACAGCAGGCTGGGGACAGCATGAAGTGAGAGACAGATTCCGCTCTCTAAGCCAAAGAGCCCAGCCAGTCACCTTATGGCTGAGAAACCAGAACTTCTGGACTCACTAGGGTAAGATGAATAACTTAGGAACTCAACCAGTATAAGTCAGGAATGCGTTATATTTACCTTTGATTTCTAGTTACCACTCAGTTTAACTATCTTGTTTATGTAATCAATAAACTTACTTCTTATTTTATGAAGAAGTGGTCAGTGTCTAATATTGGAACACAAGTGAGCTACAAGAGCCCTCAAGCTCTTGCGAACCCAGAGAGTAAAGAGTCTGTAAACGGGAAGGATCGGGCCCTTGTGTGACAAAGGAGTTTCATTGTGACACACTTGAATTATCCAGTGAGAGAAACTGATTCAAGAGAACTGTGCGCAAGGGAAACTGAGTCACTCAAACCCGGTAAAGTGGGGGTGCGGACTCCCAAACCCGTGACAGCCTCCCCTAAGCCCTGTTCCTATAGTGGTTATGCTGCTCAGCATTCTACTGTGCAAGCAGGACAAATTTTCTCAATTGCATTGTATTTAACAAAAAACTTAGATATTCCATAATTATTATTTTTTTTAAAAAACGGTTTACAAGAAGAGTTAAGGCTCTTGCAAATTCAATCATGCACTAAAAAGCATGAAAATTGTTCCCGCCTTAACTTCTGTGCCATGTTAGCAGTAAAGACATTGTACAATCTCACATATTGTGCTCACTTACAACTTAGGCTTCATGCACCCACACTTTGCCTTCATCTTTCAGCCCCAATCCTCTTCCTCTTTACAGGTTGGGGGCAACACTGAAGCTGGGGACAGGAGGGTGTGAGCTGGCCCCTCACCCCTTCCTTTCCCTCTATCCTTTCATTTCAGTTGGTGAGAATGGGACAGCTGACTAATGACTCACAACTGTCCCTCTTTCCCACTAGTCTGAGTCTCCACTGCCCCCCAGAGCACAGTGAAGCTGGGTAGAATCGTATACAAATGTTTAATTAAAACTAAGTTGGGTATGCATTGAAATTAATAAAATGTAATGGCCATTGGAAAGAATGGAGGCAACAGCAGTGCCAATTTCTAAATAAATCTTATTGTCATTTGAACATCCAATTAAGTGATTGTGAAATTACACAACACAGTTACATCTTTGGGAGTACATGGGAAAGGCAACAGGTTGTGAATGAGGAAGGCATCAGATGCAGTAAGTGGAATGGTTGGAATAACAAGGAAAAATACAAAGAGTGTGCAGAATTAAGTAAGTAGGTGGAATGACAGGAGGAATCAGAAATAGTTACAATAACAAGGTTCTGAGTGAAATAACTGATTCAGCAGACTGATGGGATACCAGGGGGAGCAGTCCTATCGATTTAGCCACTTACTATAGCTGACTCCCTATCCTTTGACACCCAATAGCCTCCCTCCCTGTTATTCCATTTCCTCTCCTCTGTGTGTGTGTGTGTGTGTGTGTTGCTGTTGTTTTTGTCATTCAACACACACACGTCTGTTTCATATGACACATACAGACAAACATTGTATTTCCCAGGACTTTTGAGTTCTCAGTGAGGGGAATGGAGGGGTACAGGGTTAGGGTGGCGACTTGGACCCAGGACTCCTGGGTTGTCTGTTACAAGGTTGAGAGCAGGGGAGAGGAGAACAGGCTCTGAACCAGGACTACTGAGTTGCTTGTGAAGGGAGTGCAAACAAATATTGTATTGCGAAAAAAAATTTTATTGGCACTGGATGCTCTGGTGGTCTGGCGCTTGCAGACGGATGATGGTGTGGGGCCCGCATGGTTGCGGAGGGATCATGTATACATGTGGCCTGGTGTAATGTGTCTAAGTATGAAGATGACCAGACAGAGTTTCTGTGCCAATGGGTTCACTTGACATGGTGAGGTGCAAAAAACCAAAACAAGATGAAAAAAAAAGGAATATGAAAACAGAATGAATGTAATAGAAACAAATTATGATTTATTGAATGTATTACAAATTTTAAAAAGCAGTCACAACTTCTTCAACCACAGCACTACTGGGATTAATGTGACTGCTAAAATCCTTCCATTCATGGCTTTGCAAGTTATAAAACTGGTTGGAGAGGGAAGCCCTCCCCAAACATATGCCCCAGCCCCACCATATGTTTGTACTGACCCTCCACTGTTTTGTGGTTTGTGGTTTGGATTGTAACAACAAAATAGTTTGTTGTTTTGTTTGTAGTAGCCCATCCACTGTTTGTGGAGGGGACAATGGGGCCGTGCACGCCCATGCAGGGGGGGGCAGTGCTTGCCCCACGGGCCATTCACCCCAATGGGGGATGGCTCAGCCATGTGGGACTGTGGGCCAGCACTCCAGCAGCTAACTGGGATGGGAGAGGAACGGGATAAGCCAGTAGATAAGCCCAGCTACATGTTCTTGACTCAACCAACCCAGTCCTTCTCTACAATAAAAGCAGCAGGGGTCTGGTTTTGAAACTTGTAAAACATGCCTGCTAGGGGTGGAGTGTGGGGGGAATTGTGGTCCCCTTTCTTGC
>QEPC01009848.1:1449493-1460420 GCA_003113815.1 Sphenodon punctatus | reverse complement strand
GAGTTACCACTCAGGAAAAGGATCTGGGGGTGGTTGTGGACAGTACAATGAAATCCACAGCGCAGTGCGCAGCAGCAGTCAAAAAAGCAAACAGAATGTTAGGAATTATTTGGAAGGGGATATAGAATAAAACTGATGATGTCATAATGCCTCTGTACAAATCAATGGTGCGACCGCACCTTGAATATTGTGTGCAGTTCTGCTCGCCTCATCTCAAAAAAGACACAGCTGAACTAGAAAAGGTAGAGAAGGGCAACAAAAATGATCAAGGGCATGGAAGGGCTCCTGTATGAGGAGAGGCTTGGGAGGCTGGGTCTTTTCAGTTTGGAGAAGAGACGACTGAGAGGAGATATGATAGAGGTCTATAAAATCATGAGTGGGGTGGAACTAATAAACAAGGAACAGTTAATTACCCTCTCAGCTAGTACTAGAACTAGGGGACACTCCATGAAACTCATGGGTGGCAAGTTTAAAACAAATAAAGAAAATATTTCTTCACTCAGTGTATAATTGGGTTGTCGAATCTACTGCCAGAGGCTGTGGTAAGGGCCAGTACTATAGCTAAGTTTAAAAGAGCTTTGGACAAGTTTCTGGAAGATAGGTCCATTAGCAGCTATTAGCCAGACAGGATCAGGGAACATGACAGGAGCCGAGGGAAAACAATGGGGAGTAGATACCCCATTGTGACCAGTTGGGTGCTTCTCCCAAGCCACCGTTATTGGCCACTGTCAGAGACAGGATGCTGGGCTAGATGGACCATTGGTCTGACCCAGTATGGCACTTCTTATGTTCTTATGTATGCTCATGACCTAACTTGTCGTGCACAAGTACAAATACCAATTTTACACTCACACACAAATCTTCATGTATAAACTAAACAGAACAAATCCTCCATCATTCGTATCGATCAGAGTTTTTGTCATTGACTTCAATGGGTGGAGAATTGTGAAGATAGCAGTGTCCTAATCTCTGAAATCCTGGACCGTAGTGTTTTATGTCACCGTTCAGCTTACCAATACAGGCTTTGCACATGGATGAACATAAGTATTTTTAAAATAATATTGCCCATCCTTCTCCGTTCCAGTCAATTTGCAGAAAACCATTCAGAATACTTTACTGTGACTAGAATAACAGTATTCTTGCTATGGGACTTGATGGTAAAGGATTTCGTGCTTCTGGGATCAGGGGAAGGGGAGAAAACAATGTAAAATATTTGAAGAAAAGTTTTTGCAAGCATGAAAATCTAAATTGGCACAGCTGCTTAACTACCTCAAGTGTCCCTGGGCATGCAGCATATGCCTAATGAAGCAGTGCTAGCTTTGGATGTCTGTAACCACATTCAGCTGCCCCTGACTCATCACTGGAAATAATTGGGCCACACCAAATGATACCAGATGAGTGCAAGTGATGAGCATCACTCAAGGTGTAAATGTTGCAGACATTTCAAATGGAGGAAAAAGATCCCAAAGTGCTTCTTTTCAAAGATTAGGGGTGTACACATTATTCTGCTGCAGTTTACTCACTAAGTTACAGTACAATTACTCTCCCTTGATCATAGTTAACATTTCCAGTTTCTATACCCAATGTACTGTCAGTCATGAATTAATTCGTTTTCATTCCAGTAAATTAGTTTTATTTTCTAATCCTTCTCAGCAGCTATGTAGAACAGATGGAAAACTGTTGGTAGCTGAGCTTAGTTTCTTTTCTATTTTGGTGGGGCTTCCAGACAAGACTGTATCTGATAATTGTTTCCGCACATACTTGATGAAGATTGCTGCTCTTTTCTGAGCCTTCTGAGTCTACTTAGGAGCACAAAGGAAGATTAGCTCACCGTATGCTTGCCAACAGACACAGTTGCCTGATACTGAGAGATGCAGAGAGCCTGTTAACCACCCACCACTCCCTTTGAAATAGTGCACATTGCATATTCTCCACAACTATCAAGATCAGGCCCTGAGCAAATGAATATTTTCCAAGAAGAAGTACAATATGAGAACAAAAGAATTTCAAAAGACATGTTATGAATCATGAGCCTCTAGGTATGCTCTGTTCATTCCTCAGATCTAAGATGATGCTCAGTTTTCCTTCTTTTCTTACTTTTCACGACACCTCTGATATAAGATCACTTTGAAGAGGTGATAGAAAAGTCATTTCTCTCCTGAACATTAAAACCAATGAGACTATTCATAATAGTCAAGTTAGGACCCTAGCTCAAGATATATATTGACTAAGGCCCTAATCCTGAAAACATTTACACACTGTGCATGGGTGTTTGTATCACATGCAAGTATTTTCAGGATCAGGACTTAAATACTGGAAACGCAGTAGAGTTAAAAAAACAAACGAACCCTACTTTGAATATCAAAAGCTTAGCATGTCATACGTTCTTTCCTTTTGTGGGATTTACCCATGCTTTCTCATATATTCTTTCTCTTCCCTTGTGAATATATATTGCACTGGTGTAACACATCTCTTGGTTTTAGGTCACCCAGTGAGAGATCCGATGTTAAGGAAATGTATTAATGGCCATATAGTTTAATTAAACTTATGTATAACATACATAAGAGGAAGAAGCATAGGGGAAAAAAACTGTGAGACACTGTCCTGAAAAGATAAGAGAAGTGAGCACTTGCAATTAATTTGTGGGGGACTGTTAGAGGGGAAGATTGTTGGGGGAAACGTCATTAGCAATTCAAGCCATTTAAATATGGTGGGGCTGATCCCATGTCTTGACTGTGCAGTTGGCATGGCACCATAGACCCTGTGCCAGAGAAACACATAACTTGCCCACATGTCTGTGCACGCACACTGTGTGTGCTCCGTGCGGTGCTCTGCAGGGCATGAGACCGGCCCCAATGAAGGGAAAAAAGCAGATGTAGGTGTAAAGATCAGACTGTGTGCTATTTATGCATTTCTATAGTGGCTTGTGAAGCCCAAATAGTAATTTAGTCTATTATTTTTGGTACCCAATAGAGTTATGAATTTTAGTTCCCATGCCTGAATTTTCTAGTTGTTGTATAGATTTCCTTTTAGGACAAGGATTGAGAGATTAGAAATCCTTTTCCTCTAACAGACCCCTCCCAAGTGATTGCTTTCATATATACCTAGCCTTCATTTGCTTATTTTGTAGTTTTGACTTTTTAAATGCCTGAAAAAGGGGCACTGTGTGACCTGAAACCCTGTATAAACTCATCAGCAAAAGTTGGTATAATAAAATTATCTGAACTGCTTTGTCTCCATCTTTTACATTAAGGACCAACACAGCAACCATGTTTTCTCTAGTGAACATTTGTGACATTAAAAATATTAGTAAAGAAAGTCTGCTGATATCCACCTTTACCAGTGATTGTAGACCCTTACATAAGAAATCAGTAGATAATGTGTTATTTTTCAAAGTAATTCATAACACATGCTATGTTTATGCTTGGAAATGCATCTGTTCGATGAACCAACTTTATAAACAACAAACTATCTAAACATGCATCTAGAGTCAACCAGCAAGAATTCCTAAAGAATTAGAAGCGCTAATGCACATTTTAATTTCATGGGGAAAAGCAACATTCACTCAGGACAATCCCAGAAAAGATCTGAAACATAAAAAGGAGAGGTAGATGAAATATCTGACAAAATGAATATACCTATTGAATTTGCATTCTCTGACTCAACTCTTTATTTCCATTTTGGCCTGATCCAGCCAAAATACCCAAATAAGCAGATGAGAGTACCCATTTCAGTTACAGATATTATTCAGATACCTGTGCAAAAATGCAAACAATATCTATAGATATTAAATCTACTATTCATTTCACTTCTAATAAAAAGTGCAAAGAGAGGAGAAAATAAGAGGTTTTCTGGAAAAGGGCATGTATGTTTTATATCCTTCCCCAAAATTCAAAACTAGCTTAAAGATAAATAAAAGATTCCTAGGCCCAGTCCTGCAAACTCTTTTTTCTGTACTGTCATGAATAGCCCCATTGACCTGAATGAGTCTAACAGAAAAATCCTCCACCATTAAAGCCAATAAGAGTTTTTCCACTGGGTAAAAACCGATATGATGGCAACGAGGCACCTCCCCAGCCCACCCTGGGGTGAACAACTGCAGCTGCCACTCCTCAGGTCAGCATTTGGCACAGAAGAAACGTGTGTGACCCCTGGTGGCCAGAGAGTAGTCCCATTGTCCCCATGGCCTGGGTAGGGTGGCGGAACCACACACTTGCGGGCATCCAGCCCAGACCCGTTCCCAGGACCCTGCCATGATGTACAGCCATGGCAAACTGTGGACAAAATGAGCCATAGCAGCCACTTCTATCCACCTCTGCAGTACTCTGCAAGGTGGGGGCAGGGGCAGAGGGTGGGGAAATGGCCCCTGACATCCATGCTGGCACATAGAGGTGCCAGCTAGCCACATGGGGAACCAGTTGCCACCCACTGCAAGCAGGCTATGGGGAGCAAAGCACACACTCCATGGTGAGCACAGGAAGAAAAGGGAAAAGCAGAAGGAAGACACAGGAAAGCAGCCACTTACAGCCCCCCAAACAGCCCCCCCATTAGGCTGTCAGTTCAGCCCCCTTCCAGCCACCATTAACACTGCAGGTCACAGATCTCTCACAGTGGCAGTCCATAGGACACAGTTGCAAGGAGATCACAGCAATTGGGAGTGGGGGGGGACATCACTCCCTCCACAGATTACTCACAGTGGCAGTCCATAGCAGAAAGGTGTAATGGGATCCCAGCAGCTGGGGTGTGGGGAAGCCCCCTCCCTCCACATACAACTCCCACTGATACACACCCCTCTGGTAGCCCTGCCATGGTCAAATACACAGAAGGAGCACGGGATGGCAGTATGAATGGGGGACAGGGACAGTGGGTAATGCTTAAAAACAAGGAAAACTCTGTGTGTAACATTTGCTAGGGGTGTGTATGTCATTTTCATTATTACAATAACGATAACAAAAATTGTCATTTTTGTTTTCGTTATTGCAATAATGAAAATGACAACCAAGAATAATGACAACAATAATAAAAACGACAACTGAGAATACCAAAAACAACAACTGAGAATACCGATAACAATAATGATAATGATATTGATAAAGATACCAAAAATGATACCAAAAACAATAACAAAAATGATAACAAAAACAATAACAAGGAACAAAAATGACAATGTCGTTATCGTTGTTATTATTAGAGCTGTGGCAGTTGGGTTTTGGAGGGAAAATGTAGAGAAGGGAGGAGGGAGCAGACGTCACGAATACTTAACAGGGTTGAACTCTTGAACTGTGCCTGTGTTGGGAGGGGCGAGCAGCTCAGCAATATCTGATGGATGTATCCCTGGCCAATGAGCAGCACAAGCAGGCCCCAGCAGTCTCATGGCACTCTGTGATTGCTCAATGCCTGCTGCCTCCCACAACCAATCAGAAGGGCTCTGGCGGAGGGCACTGCAACCCTTTATAATGGCAGGACCAGGTTTTTTCTCTCCATTGTGTGAGAGCTCTGCTTGTCAGGTTGAGTTTACAGAATTGTGGTGCTTGTACATAAAAAAATTCTCCCTAGCCCTCATTGTATTATTTATTTATTTATTTATTTATTTATTGGGTATTCCCACCAATACCTTTCCTTCCTCATACCCTACATTTTACCCTCTGCCTTTCCCTGGTCTTCTCCCCCTGTACATTATATAGAGATAGGTAGTATAGATTAGATATAGATATATATTATAGACATATAGATTAGATTATAATAGTTATATAGTTAATTGATTTGATAATAGATAGTTTTTTCTTTCCCCTTCCCCTGTCTCCCTTAGATTTAGATAAATATTAGTTATGCACAGGAATCAATAATGATACTGATACAAAACATAAAATCTTTGTTTGAAATGGTACTGATATCAATAACAATATCACTAACAATAACGAGTATCGATACCGATAACAAAACCAATACCGATAACAAAACCGATAACAAAACTGATATCGATACTGATAACAAAATCAATATCAAAAACAATACAAAAATGATAACAAAAATGACAATGACAATGAAAACTAAAACGATATTGTCATTAATAACGATAACGAAAATGACATTTTTGAATAACAAAAACAAAATACGAAAATGACATAGGGGCCTGGTCATTTTTGTTTTCGTTATTGCAATAATGAAAATGACAACCAAGAATAATGACAACAATTATTCCACCTCTGAAACCAATACAAAAAAGAAAGCATTAATACAGTTTTCTCTTATGGAGATTTAACTCTCTTCTCAAACCAATGTAGTAGAGCTGGTGCAATATAGGAATCAAAATTCAACATTCATTGAAATTTCAGCTTGTTGAATATGAGAAACAAAACTCCAATTGTGAATTTCTTAATTAATAATTTCAATATTTGTTGAAATTTCAGTTCAAAATAATGTTTTTATTTTGTTCAGTAAAGTTGGCTCTGCAAACAGCCTTATAGTCAGTCAACTGGTATAGACTAAATTATCTTAGGACAGGTATGGGCACAGAACGTTTTCCACCATTTTAAGCAGGCCCACTAACAGCATGTCAAAGTACTTGCTACCGCCAAGTCACTGTATCTGTCCTGGCATTTTGAGCAAATAGCAGGAAGAACCTCTGGAGACCACTACAAGTACTGCATATGAGCACAAAGATTGGTTCCTGAAACTGGTTTAACTAAAGCTATATAGTCCAATCCTTAGAAACATCCAATCCTGATCACTATATAGCTGAAAAGATGTTTTCACTACAGTAAAAACCTTCTTATCCACCTCAGGGAACATGCTTTTAACCAGAATTAGACAGGTATCTGGAGAAAGGAATTTCTTCTTTAACAGTAATATTAAGAGAATTGCAGGGGCATAAGCCATGTCCAGAATAAGGAAGGAACTGGATTGGAGAGGTTTGGGTAAGAGAGTTTACATTGTTTATCAATTTAAGCTTTTAAACTTTGATTTTTTTAGTGACACTTTGCACTCCTGACAATCTCTGTGGTGTACAGTATTAAGCAAAACTAGCACAGTGTTGCCTAGTGGCTAGGATGTTGAACTTGGACCTGGGAAACCAAGGTTCAAATTCCATTTTAGCCATGAACTCACTAGGGCAAGTCACTCATTGTCAGCCTTGGTTCCCCACCTATAAAACAGGATAATTACTACGAATGTGCAATTTGTATCATTTTAATTAATTATGAAAATGAAGGGAGACTCATTCATTTTCTTAACTAAGACTGCTTTCTCACAAGACAAAATGGGCACCATTTGCCTCCAGGAAAAACTCCAAGAGGCAAATGCTACGCGGCTTTGGTCATATGGGAAAACTCTGATCATGTGTAAGATGCAGAGCTGCAAAATCAAACTGTGCATCCTCCTGTCAATCCCTCCTGGTGGCGCTACCGCCGAGGGGGGGCCACACTTGTTGGTGCCGGACCAGGGTTCTACCTCTGCCCCCCCCAGCACCCTCTGGATTCGCGCCGCCACCCCCACCCCCAGCGCAAGACATACACACCCCATTACGGCCGGCCCCGCCAGCTACGCAACGGACACTGAATGTGGGTGCGGGGCCGTCAGACACATCAGACTCGGCCATGCCCCTGGTGTAACGCTCCGCATGCTTGCGAGCGTGCGCAGGGGGCAGGGCCTTGGGAACAAATACCAGCGTCGGGAAGCACTCAGCGCTGGTGACTGAGATGGAGAAACTGGCCGTGAGAGAAAGCTAAGTAGTGTGGTGCTTGTGCAAAACCTTTGGATCCTTGCTGTGTTGTTGCTTGTGAATTTATAGAGTACATTTGTTGTTAACCTCTGAAATCCTTCCTGTGTGTGACTGGTAGTGCGTATGGATGAGAGTCTGTGGTGTGTCAGAACTGATCGCTAGCCCTTCTTTTTCCCTGGGGTTCTCTCCCCTTCCCCCTGCCGGTGTGCAAGACCTTCCTAGACCCCCTTGTCCTTTGGATCCCCTTCCCCGATATCCCGTCACTGACCCCACGTCTCCTTCCCTCCCCCTGTCCGTGATGTAGATCTCGCTAGTTGGGAGTGTGGGTGTGGCCCAAGGCTCCCTTCAACACTCAGCGCCCTATGATGATAGGGACCTGGTCTCTGTGAGGCCTATAGGTCCACATAGTATCCTGATGGATAGTTTACCTCGAAAGTTTCCACCAGCGCATCAAGCCAGGGTGTGTGTGTGGTTAGTGGGGGTGTGTGGATGTTGGAAACCCTTTCCCCTTTTTCCCTAGCCTAGCCCTCCCCCATGACACCTCTGCATGATTGGGGCCAAAGTCACATGGCTTTGTTTTTCTACATTACAAAAGCCACGTGGCATTTGCCCCCCAGTTTTTCCGGGAGGCAAATGATGTGCCTTTTGTCTTGTGAGAAAGTGTCCTGAGGTAACAAAAACAAATGAAGAAGTAAACAACATTAATATGATTTAACTCATTAACAATTTAATTTTTTTGTTTTATTTTATTTTTTTAAATCAGTGCGCGTGCACAAAATGGCCACTGGGACCATTCTGCACATGCACAAAAATGGCACCAACACTGCCATTTTGCAGCGGCAAAAAAGGTTGCGCATGCACAGAACAGCCTCAGTGGCCATTTTGTGCAGGCACAGTGGGTTTTAAAATTTATTTTTATTTTTTTAATCAAATAAAATGAAAAAATAAATGGAAATGAATGGGTCACTTATAAAAACCTACTGAAAATGAAGGGTTTTTTGTAAATGAATTTTAAAAAATTATTATTTGCCTTCTGCGCACCCTTAATGACTACAAGATTATAGTGAGGGTGAGCTATGTAAGACTTTTAAAGCAGTTTGAACACTAATTGCACTTCTATAATCTGTCCAGCGGTTCCTTGACATCTAATTAAAACTAAAAATTGCATGATCTACATTTAAATTCTACATTAAAAAAAAAAAAATTAAAAGCTTTTTGAATGAGAAAAGAGTGATGGCCCCATGGAAGTGATGATTAATTACACGATGCCCTAGAGTTCTTTAGTGCTATATAGACAAGATACCACAGGCTGAAATTTGCAAGCTAAGAAATGTCATAAGTGAATAATTAAGATAGGGCCATTACAAACAGCAATGCTCCCATGCCTACCAGGTTTATAGAGCAAAAGCAGTAAAAAGAGTCACACTGTTTGTAGGATGCTTCAACAGCAGCAGCAGCAAAGGGCAGTCGCATGATGTCTTCTACGGGAATCTCACTGGAATCCTGGCTCTTCCAGCAGTCTTATGGAACCCTGTCTGATGACGTCACAGAAGAGAAAAAGTCAGCATGAGTGAGATACTGGTCAATCACTGATGGGAGAGAAATGGCTGAGCTAGAGGTTCCTCATAAAAGAAGACAATTTGGTGCAGCTGTGTTCATTCTCTTACTTTGGCTGTTAGACTCCTAATCTCCTTTGGGCCAGATTAATCATTACACTGACGAGTCTGCAACATGTGTGACCCTAGTCAAGGATGCCTAGTCTCCCACTCCCCACACAGTTCAGAATCACTCAGTGTCTGCACCAGCATGTCTGCCTAACCTGGACAACCCTTACCAGACTCCAGAGCGCTCTCACTGAAGTTCTTGTACAAGCACAACTCAGCTGCCAAAGTGATGGGGCACTATTAGGTAACATCAGCAGTAAAGCGGAAATAAATATGTCAGAAAACCAGCAAACTTGTTGAAGTTACACTACCCAAACAGAAAATGGCAAACACGGATGATAACAGCTACGTATTTCTGTTCTATTGTGTATATCTATTTCAGTTATTTCAGGTTGGGATTTTTGGTTTGGTTTTTCAATTTTCTGGTCATTTTGGCATTTTAGTTACGTTTCTGCAGCAATATTAGCTCTATTACACATGCATAATTGCTGAAAATAATGTAACTGGAATACCAAAATGACTGGAAAAAATGGAATAACCAAACTGAAATAATTTCTCAGTCGTGTATCATGAGTGGCCATGAGTGGGTGCTGTCCAGCTCACGGGAGCGCACATTCCCTTGCACCACCTTCAGATGGGTGGTCAAATGAGTAGCTCCTGGGTGGCCATGCAGGGTAGCATCAATATGCTGACGACACACAGCTGTACCTCTCTTTTTCAACAGACCCAGGTCCTGCCGTCCCGATACTTTCCCAGTGTCTGGAAGCCATGGCGAATTGGATGAGGCAGAGCAGACTGAAGCTGAACCCAGATAAGACGGAGGTGATGGTAGTGGGAAGGGCGAAGGAGGTGTCAGCTTCTCCTATTGGGGGGGGGGGTCTGCCCTCCGGTTACCCAGCAGGTTCAGAGTCTGGGGGTGATTTTGGATGTGGACCTCCACCTGGATCGGCAGGTGGAGGCGGTGGCTAAAGCCACCTTCTTCCAGCTGTATCTGGTGAGGAGGCTGCACCCATACATCTCCAGACCCGACCTGGCCACTCTCATCCATGTCTTCGTTACCTCGAGGCTTGACTACTGCAACGCGCTCTATGTGGGGCTTCCCTTGATATTGGTTCAGAGGCTGCAGCTGGTGCAGAATGTGGCGGCCCGTCTCCTTACGGGGCCGGGTCGCCATGAGCACATTACACCAGTGCTCCGTTCTCTGTACTGGCTGCCTATAGCGTACCGAGCCAAGTTCAAGGTGTTAGTATTGGTATACAAAGCCCTATACGGTCTCGGCCCCTCTTATCTCGAGGACCACCTCACCTTCTGTGACTCAGGTAGACCCTCCACTGGAGGCGCCTATCTGGAGATCCCCCATGTAAGGCGGGGGGCCACCATGGAGAGGGCGTTCTCGGTGGTTGGGCCATGGTTGTGGAACTCCCTTCTGAAGGAAGCCCACCTGGCCCCAGGTCTGCTCGCTTTTCGGCAGGCATGCAAGACTTGGCTGTTCGCCCAGGCCTTTGGAGGGGAGGGGGGGAGGGAGGGGTAAATGGGGAAGATT
>QEPC01009848.1:1433168-1447524 GCA_003113815.1 Sphenodon punctatus | reverse complement strand
CACGGCCCAACAGACGTGCCGGGGGGATCCCGGCGGGGAAAGTGGGAAGAGCCGGGGCCGCGCGGCGCAACGTGCGGCCGCTCGGCCCCGCCCCCTCCACGCACCCCGCCGCCCGCCCTCTGAGGAGACGGGCGGGCGGCGGGGCCAATGCGGCCGCCGCGTCCGGCCGATCGTGCCACGGCCCGACGTTACTTTTCCTTGGCCACGGCCCGGGGTCCGTTTGACCACGCTTCCCGGGACCTTCCCCCGGATAGCCCGGGAAGCGTGGTTCAAATGAACCCCATGTGGGTATTGACTGTGGCCAACATCTGGCACGCCGCGAACAGACATACGGGACACGGTGACCACAGGTGGGTATTCACCGTGGTTCACCGTGTTCACGTAACGTCTGAAATCACCCATTGTGTGGTGTGTTAGCATGTACAACACAGGGAACAAGGTGGCAGCACTTCTGTGCTGAGATCAGATAGCGAGCAAAACACTGATTTGCCCCATAATGGGCTGTGTGTCTAAGCAGCGCCACATGGTGAACACAAGGCCAAACCGGTGCTCATATCAACGTCAAAACACACATTCAGACACCTGTTGATGTTATGTCTAAAGACATCCTATGTCTAAAGACACCCTGTATTTCAGGAAATCCAAGCATTGGTAGATGGCTGGACACAAGAATTGCTGAGGAAGAGGTGATGACAAGGTGATGTAAGGGAGAAAGACAACATTCTCTGAAACTGCAGCAGCAATTTTAATGGAGTTGGGGGACAATTGTACTCAGGCTGGGATTTGCCTGGAGCATCTGATTTCCAGGCCCCTCTTTTGGGAGATATGAGTTAAAAATGCCACACGGCTTTTCACTCCTATACACCATACACAGCAACTCAGATTTATCTCTCATTTGCAACTTGGATTTATTTCTCATTTCAGATAAAGTCTTGAGGTGATATAAAGTACTGTGTAATAGAAAGTCTTAGCAGGATCATAGCCCTTGGCAATTCAGGCAGGATTAGGGCTGTATGTATAATAATAATAATTTATTTAAGTGTATAGAAAATCCATCACACCATACAAAGAGACAGAAGACAAAGCACAAATACAGAAAGTAAACTACAAAAGTCATCCACTCGCAGAAATCAAGTATCCTAGTTTCCCAGGGCCTCACTTTCCCTCTCCATGGGTACCGGGGGCCTTCTTGGCCTTCCTTAGTGCGAGAACCTGGCAAAGAAAGCGAGTCACAGACTTTGTACTGGCTTCGTCCTGCCCTGCCAAAAGCATTACCACTAGCTGATGATCAGTACTAAAAGGCCCAGAGCTTATATAGGGGGAAACCCATTCAGCACGGGGGCCAGCATAGGCTTCACAATACAGCAAGACATGTTCTAAGGTGTCCTCTGCCTGCAAGGGGCAATCACATAAATGGAGCGAGTGATTTCCATAAAAGCGGCCCTCCGTCGCTCCTGAGGGAAACACATTCATCCTCGCCATTGAAAAGCACCTTCGCACCTGAAGGCTCATCTGAAATTGCAGATACGGAGCCCAGGGGAGGTGGCACTCATAAAGCTCTAGTACTGTAGTCAAGGAGCTTTTACCTCTGAGGGTGGCAATCTCCTCCTGTGCCATAACATCAGTCAGTCTTTGAGTAAAGAGGCTCCGAATACCCCCATAGCTCAGAGAGTACAGACTGTCAAGTGCGAGGCCCATGCTAGATATCTTAGTCCCCACCTGGGCCACCCAAGTGTTATCCTCTGAGAGAACCAGAGTGGCCAGTGGGGCTGTAAGGCTGAAGTGCAGCTTCAGCCAATAGCCTATGGCTATAGGCCACACCTGGGCCTCAATGGGAAATAAACCACATTCCCTACGAACTGCAGCATTTGGGGCATGGTTAGGCAAGGCAAGAAGGGATCTTAAAAACTTAGTCTGGACCCTCTCAAGGGACAGAAACTTCCCAGCCATCCAAAACTGGGCTCCAAAAAGGAGTTGCCCTAAGCATCTAGCCTTGAACACCTTCACCTCTGGAATAACAAGGTGTCCCCCCTTAGCTCTAAAAAAAGCTACAGATTAATTTCCCAGTCAGTCTGACTTGCCTAATGGCTGCCTTGGCATGCACCGTCCACAGACCATTGGCCTGAAACACCAGCCCTAGGTATCTGTAAGAGCCGGTAACCTGTTCCAACTCATGGGCCCCTATACACCATTTATATGTCTTCATCCTAGGAGAGAAGATCATCACCTTTGTTTTGCTATAGTTAATCTCAAGAAAATTCCATGAGCAAAAAAGATCCAATGCCTCCAGCTGCCTGATGAGACCCAAACGTGATCTGGCCAACAAGATGGCATCATCTGCATAGAGCAGAATTGCCACCTCTCACTTCCCAATCCTGGGCGGGCAATTGAAGGTGGAAGTGACCCCAGAAATAAGATCATTCAGATAGAAATTAAATAAAGCAGGGGCCAATACTCACCCGTGCTTAACCCCACACTTGGTGGGTATTTCCTGGGATAAAGAGCCATTATTATCCAATCGAACCCACAAGGAGGTATTGTTATATAATCTTTGAATTAGGACCAATAATCTCATATCAATAGATGTACGAGAGAGCTTCACTCAAAGGTGGTTTCTGGAGACTAGATCGAATGCCGCTCGCAGATCGACAAAGGCCGCAAAAAGCCCCAATAGAGTGCAAGTATTTGGTGATAAAGTGACTCGGGCTGTATTTATGTCAGGCAACAAAACCAGAAGGACAACGCAAGATGCAAAGTCAGGAAACAGGCCAGGAGATCAGAACAGGTAGACAAAGAAGGAAAACAAAGCAAAGAGACAATCCAAGGAGCTCTGTCAAGATGTGGGACCAGAAAGTCAAGAAGAGCCAGGCAAATACTCTGAGGGAGAATCCAAAGCTCAGAATCAAGAAACAAGCCAAGAGAACGGAGTCAGGAAGTCAGTCCGTGCAAGCTGAGACTTGAGGCAAGAGCAAATTTATATTCTAGGATCCAAAAACCTTCAGTTTAAGAGATGAGTTAGGGCTCTTAAAAATTCAACCATGCTCCAAAAAGCATGGAAATTGTATGTTAAAGCTCACACTTTAACTTGCATACCATAAGCAGTAAAGACATTGTACAGTCTCACCTATTGTGTTCCTTTACAACTTAGGCTCCATGCCCCCACACTTACCTTGGTCTTTCAGCCCCAATCTTCTTTCTCTGCAAGTTGGGGGCAATCTCCTCCCCACCCCAGTATTATGGACTTGATCCTGGTCTCCACTGTAGCCACAATCTCACCTTCATTTATAGGTCCCCTCTCAGGCAGCAGCCCAAGTCCATCTGCTTACTACACAGGTGATTACGGGCAAGCAAGTATTTGTCCTATATCATACATTGGAGCAGGAGTACTATACTGAATTGGAAAGGAATTTGGCTGTCAGTGGACTGTGACTCCTGACTGAGGATTGGTTGCCATCTACTTTCCCCTCAGGTAGACCCCTTATAAAGGGATCAAGCTACGCATCTTGTACCCATTAACCTTGTACCCCTGCCCATATGGACTCTCCAGTACTTGGATATCCTGTTGTCCCCATCCCAACTGAAAGTACATACTAAAAACATACATACGCTTAGCCCTCAGCACTGACTGTTCCCCAAACCTTGTCCCTGAATACACATCACCCATCTCTCACTAGCCCACTCAGGCATCCCAGAATGACAATCCTTGCATCCATGGCTCCCCGGTCTGACTCACCTCACCGCCAGGTTGCTGCTCCTCCAGTCCTGGTCACTTCTCCCTGCTCCTCCCCAGCCTGCGCGCTGCTCAGTTGAGCTGGGGACTTCTCTACTGAGTGTTCGGGGGAGGGGGAAGCACTGAGGCCTCTTCCCTATACCCCATATACCCCCTAATGCACACCAGCCCACTCTGAAAACCTCTTTGCTGGTGGGGTTCATTACAAGCAGCCTCAGAACAGCTAGGAAATGTTTATATTGGGCAAGGAGGGAGTGGCGGTAGGGGTGGAGTGTTGTCGATGGTCCTGCTCCCTGCCCCACCAACTTTGAAAAAGTAACTTTGAACAGTATAGTTACCAGCTATGCAGTCCCCAATAACCTGTTCACTTATTAGGGGTGTGAAATTTGTTTTCATTTTATTTAATTACTAAAACGAATGATGATCCATTAGTTTTAGTAATTAAAATATGAAAACAACAGGCCATATTAAACAAAATGGACAAAAATGGAGCAAAAAAGTATCCCCTTTCATTACTAAAATAAAATAATAATTTTTTTTTTTAAACCCTGCACATGTGCAAATGACTGCCGGAATATTTCTGTGCATGTCTGCCCTTTCCCAGAATGGTACCGACAGCGTCAATGCAATTTTGAAAATGGCAGTTGCTCTATGCATGTGCAACAGCCATTTTTTGCATACACAGATGGACTGTTCTTTTCCAAAACGGTGCTGATGCTGCCAGTGCCATCTTGGGAAAGGGATGCGCATGCTCTGAATGGTCTGGTGGCCATTTGCACATGCGCAGTGTTTTTTTAAAATTATGTACATCTTTAATAAGAATAAACAGAACTCCCCCAAAATAATGAAAACAAGTGTTTTCCTTTATGAGCCCCCAGCCCAGTGAAGAGTTTTTTGTAAACAAAAGCAATAATGAAAATGAAAGGGGTGCCCGCTGCACACCCCTATCATTCATGTGAACCAAATTCATCTTGGATGCATTACTGCTGAAATCAGTACAATAGAATCAAGGATTAGTTTGACCCTGTATATCAGAAGAAGGCAAACTGACTCTACCGCCATATCTGGTTCTTTGGCCCCATGGTGGTAAAAATGGATGCAGCTTTTGGGATTAGGAAACTTTGCCCACCCATGCTGTATATTATTATTTTATTTTAAATTCATATTAATATGCCACCCATTTCCTGAAGGACTCACTTATGATAATTAAAAAGCAATATAAATCAACTCTAATCCCTACAAACAAAAGAACCCCCGAAAATCCTGTCCCAGTCTCCCTACCCACTCCCATGACTCTCATATGGAAAGTTGTCCTCCCTGTTATTCTGAAAACAGAGAATATTAGAGGGGTCTCTCATTATTACCAGGCTGTCTGTTATTAAACCTTGATACAAGGTAAAAAAAATCTATCATGGTGAAGAGTTTATGGGTGATGACAATGGATATTTTTAGTTGACGGCAGGGTGTTGCCATCATGACTTGACCTGTGTCGGGAACACACCGCTAGCATGGTCCTGACTGGGCGAAGCTGGCCAACAAATGTGCCGTCAGCAGGGCCACCAGGGAGTGTTCAAATCTACATGACTGTGCAACCAGTTTGTCCTGCACCCACATGCACCGATTGCCCCACCCCCTGCCAAATAAAATAAAATAAAATAAAATAAATTGACCATAGGTCATCGCATATTGGATATTTATACAGTATAATCATCATACAAATAAGCAAACATTTGTGTATGTCAATATGTAAGAAGATACCAGTAATTAAATATCACACAAATTATACAGTAAATCAAATAATCAGCTGTCAGAGCCCAGAGGGGTAGAGGGGATTGGGTGCGCCGGCACGGCTGCATCAGGCCTCGCCGGCTACGGCGGAGTCTAAGGCGGGCGTTGGGGCCCGCCCCTTTACTGACATCAGCAACAGGAGGGCGGAGACACAGTAGCGTGGCGTCCCTGGGTAGCCCAGGGAACGCCGATGTCGGGCGCATGCGCGCCGCTACCCCGGAAGCACACCCTCGCCGTTCGGCGNGTAGCCCAGGGAACGCCGATGTCGGGCGCATGCGCGCCGCTACCCCGGAAGCACACCCTCGCCGTTCGGCGCGCCTGCAGGTACTGGCCAATCAACCCCCCATATAAGCCTCTGGAAGGGCTTGGATCAGTGCTGGTGATCAGACTTGTGCTGTGAGACTGGCCCCTGGCGTGGAGTGGAGTTGAGAGCAATTAGCTGTGTGAAGTATCGGGAGTGCAAGTTGAGAGCGTGGAGTGTGAGAGGTGAGTGTCTGGGTGAGTGTGCTAGTAGGAAAGTGTGAATACAGAGCATTTTGAACCTTCCCTTCCCTGTGATCTCCCGTTCCCTGGTGAACCCTGTGTGTAAGCCCTATCCCCTCCTGGTTCCTCTCCCCTTCAGGCCCCGTGGACTCCTTCCCCGCTGAACCACCACTGATCCCTCACTCCCCCTCCATAGCCCTGTGCACGTGGGTGCGTGGGTACCATAGAGTGGGCCTTGTTCGGTGCACTAGTCCCTGTGATGAGTTTTGGCAAGGGTTAGCTCTCACAGCTTATACCCAGCGCCTATATAAGACCCTGAGGGACCTTTTTCCTGCACCATATTGCCCTAGCACCTGGAGTGTGTCTGTTGTCCCCTTAACTCCTAACACAGCTGACAAATTAAACTAAAACTGTCAGTAGAAGATACATGAATACACTTGTTAATAAGTGTCAGGATCTTGACCTGCAATACGTTTGAACCATTCCGTCATCAACCGGCTGGCCTATCAGTCAGTCCATTGAATGGTATTTAAATTCTAGAAAGGAGTTTATCAGATTAAATGCTGAGATCAAAAACTGCGTGACTTTCTGTGTAATTTCTGCAGAACTGTCTGACAAAAGGAATTGGAGCATTCAATAATCTGATCTGCCAGGGTCTCTCTCAAAGCACTGAGCAAGAAACTCATTTCTTGGTTGGTCATATAAGTGACAGTGGAGGATGATATATTGGGTAGACTAAGATGGTCAAATGGACAGAGACAATTCCCATAAGGAACCCTATTAAAGCGTCCCTCCAAGACTGTTGAGGGAAGGGCATTCAACCGGGCACAAAGTATCAGGTATATACCCCTACTCAAGATAGGGGAAGACAGATATCTGGCAATTTGACCCTGTACCGGGTGCCACAGCAGGTACTCCCCTAAATGGGACAAAGCCCTTACTCTAGCAATCTCATTCTGCCAGCCTGTTTCTTTCAGTCTGGAGAGCATCTCCATTCTGGCAGTACTAGGTTCCTTCCCTACCAAATAATTAAGAGAAAAACCCAACTTTGACAGATACTTTACCACAGCTAGCTGGCATTTGCTTTGGTAAGTTTCCATCAAAAGGAATGGAAGAGTCCTGTGTCAGAAAAGCCATGCAGCCTGAACCAATACTTAAGGACACAGGCCCAAGCGAATGAATCCCAACTAATCTGACCAGCTTCCATCCTAATGGCCGCGGAGGGGGTACCCCTTGGAGTGTTCAAAAGTCTCTGGAGAAAAAGGGATTGTAATCCATTGATGTTACTATTGGAGGGAAGTAGGGGAGCCCAAAGTTCCACCCCAAATAATAACTTGGCCCTCACCTTGCTGCCAGGTACCTTAATCGTCAATTCTGGTCTCAATTTCCCGGTTCTAAGAAAAAACCTAAGAATAGCAGTTGAAAATCCCTTAGAAGCAGCAAGGGACTTCTGAAAATGCTCTGACCAGTTTCCTGAAGAACTAAAGTTCAGGCCAAGACACCCTCTGCCATGACAGGCCTCCATAGCGGCCTGCCATGGTGGACCCAATCTGGGCTGGTTCACAGCTGGCTAAAACAGACATGATAGGCTGCTGTGGCCACTTTGGCACAATCAGGTGGATGGTAGCCTGGACTGTGACCCCAGAGGTCTCCGGGATCGCAGCCTGGGATCACCACTGACAAGCCCAGGAGCTATCCCAGGTCAACATCTGGCAGTGCACCAACAAACGTGCCAGTGGCTTACATGCCAGAGTGGACCAAAGCGTGCCACCATCATGTTTGTTAACACTAGGGCTGAAACTCGATTTCAACTTTTTCTCGGTTATCGTCCAGAATCACAATTCTCGTCTTGTTTTAAACAAGAAACAATAACTGATAAAATTGCCATCTCTCAACAATTCTTGGATGAGAATCTTTTATCAAATTACTGGTTACCATTTACCAGATTGTCATTTATCACTGGATTGCCTGTTACCAAGTTACAGTTTACTGGGTTGTTGGTTACCATTTACTGGGTTGTTGTTTACCGGATTGCCTGTGAGCCAAATCCAGTAACCAAGGAACATAGTAACCAGTAAACCAATAAACATAGTAATAAACCAATAACCAATAAACATGGCAAAAAACCAATAAACCAATAATCAATACATACCAATAATCAATAAACCAATAACCAATAACAAATAACCAAATAAACAATAAACCAAAACCAATAACCAATAAGCAACAACAAAAAAACCCCAACAAACTAGTAACTAATAAACATGGTAATAAAACAATAAACGATTAAACAATAACCAATAACCACCCCCCAATAACCAATAAACTAATAAACATGGTAATAAGCCAATAAACCAATAACCAATAAACGTGGTAAATGGAAAATCACAGTAACCGATAAACATGGCAAACGGTAAATCACAATATCGATACAACTACCATGGCAAAAACCTATGGTAAATGATAAATGGTAAATTACCATAACCGATATATCAAGTTTTGTCTGAGATCTTGACTGGGGTTAAAAAAAGCTGTGAAATCTCGGCAGCAATTCTAGATTCCCGTAAAATTATCATGAGAATTTGATTCTCGTTTCAGCACTAGTTAACACCCAATGACAGCACAAGAGGTGTTGGGCTTGGCCATTGTCTGATACAGGATCAGAGACTTTCTTTGTCTTTTTAGTTCATCTTGCCTTCCTGGAATTGCTTTTAGATTTTAGCCATGCATGCATGTATAGTTATGAAAGAGGAAGACCATTGTCAATACCACTTAGGGCTTTGAATTAGTATTTCAATTCTCTGCTTCTGATCAAAAAGCCTGTATTCTTGGCAGCGATTTCTCAAAATGCAAGGCTGAAGCAGACATGAATTACAACTCCTGCAGTGAAGTGGAATTCAAAGAGGAGACTAATACATACTTTACTGCCCTGGAGCAGAGGTCTGAAGTGGTAAAGGAAATACACAAACCCTCAATCATAAGTGTGAAAAGAAGTAAATAGAGATAAAAAAAAGAAGTCTCTTCATATTCCTTTTCTTTAAGCAGGTTGCAGCAGGAAAAAGGTTAGTTAGTTAGTTAGTTTATTTGTGGCGTGACACAGTCATTGCCAAAGAAAATACAAACTAGAAATAAAATATACAGATTGGAAAAAGGTTGAGAACAATGGATTCAAGTCATTTCCACTTATTAACAGATCGTCAAGTAAAAAGTATTGTGATGGTACAAAATTACTCCTTGGCACAGTGTTGCTAACAGAACATATGCTCCATACAGACTGAGTTGTTAGGAAAAATAAAGTGAGTAAGAGGGTTTCTTTCCACCATACAAGTGCGCATCCCTCATTCACACTCATAGTATGCGTTAATGGAGAGCCAAAGAGACCTATAGGTTTTTGTCATGGTGGCTGGAGAAATATATATTTTTAATGTACTTTTCCCTCTGCCATTGTTGCTCTGAATTCTTTTTTTCTTCTGGAACAAGCAGGCAATAGAAATGTTCTGGCAGGCACAAAGCGGATTGCTTCTGCATACAGTACATGTTAATACTGTACTATCTTGCAAAAGCACACACTTAAGAAATACAATGTGGACAATTTTAATGCTTAAGGGGCTGGAGATACAATGGCCATCTCCTGTTTCTTATCTAGTAATTCAGTTACATTACTGTGAAAATATAAATGATTTGTCTTCACTGTCTCTCCTGGGTCCCTCTATTTTTCTTCTGCAAACTCAGCAGCATAATTGGTATATCATCACGGTTCATTTCAGTGTGTTTATTCTTGATATCAATTCAGGAAGTTGTTCTTTACAGCATTTTACCACAGCAGGAGCTTGGGTGCTTTCTTCATACCCATCTCTGAAAATTGCAGAATGCTGAAGCAAACATTCTCAAATGTTTATGTGGCAGAGTGAGGGCGGGGGAGAAACCCTGTTGTATACGCTGCTGCCTTCAGCACAAACAGTTGGTGCCACACTGCGGAAGGAGACACGGACACGTTGAGTGGATTTTTTAAGGTCACACTCTTTATTAAGAATGAAAACAGGGTGGGGTATGAACTTCCACTCCCCCTCCCCCCCCAAAAAAACTGGTCTGGGGTCAATAACCTGTAACATCCAGAGGCCCCAATGTACAGCCCAAGTTCAACCTCCTATGAACAAAACCAATACTGTCCTCCCCATCCTTGGCCCAAGATGCCCAGCTTGGACAGTCGGAGGGATGCCCTTCTGCAGGGGGGGTCCCCTAGTGAGGCCCCCATGAGCAGGGGTTAAATGAGATACCACACACCTACAAGACCACACATGTCCTGCATTTTAAATTACTGCACCTACTTATTTCCTGGGATGGGTGAAGCACTGGGCCGCTTCCTTTTCCATGTGCTTCCCCCTTCCGCATTTCATATGGTTATGTCTCAGAATTGTAGGCTGGGTTCTTCCTACAAATTCCCACTACCCCCTGGACCATCGCCACAAGGAACTACCAGCTTAGCTTGGCTGACCCCCAACACCCACCACCAAAAATTCAAAATTTCTTCTGATTTTTGCTTCAAGTTTGTCATATATAAGTGAACACCAGCATCAGATAGGTGGACCCCATCAGTTCAGTAAAGCTCGTGCCTAGCTTGGCAGATTTCTTCCACACAGCCTCCACCCTGGGCCTCAACCCATTTTCCTATTTCTCTGTTGGCTTTTTTCCTCACTCTGTCTACTTTTCTTGTGCTTCCTTGCTCCAGCCCATACCTGTCATTCTAGCATACTGGTCCATAGCACCAGTATGCCAGGGAACTTCGTAAATACCTCAGTCAAGTCCCTCTTCACATTCCTGAATAGTTCAATTCCCTTTGTTTTGGGCAAGTTTTTATTATTTGATGCTACAGGACAAAGTTGTCTCTACTTGTAGCGTTTGTTGGGATATATCTGCGCGGATGGTTGGGTTGTGACAGGTCCTGCAGTGGTGCAGGGGGCTCGACTAGATGACCCTTGATGTACCTTCCAGCCTTGGGACTCTATGACTCTATGAGTGACTCTAGGTCACTGGGGTGGCTCAGGCTTCTGGGGTCACTGCTGGTAGGCCACAGGGGGGCGGCCCCCTTGTGAATGTTGGGCCTGCACCGAGAGTATGTCCAAGCACTGACTGAATGCCTTCATCATCTTGAGAATGGAGGTGAGGGTCTTCTCTTCTCTGGTTGTTTTGCTCCCTCATGGATGCTGATGGGGATGGGCCCCATCAGTAAAATGAAAAGATGGCGCCTGCAGCATGCTCCATGCCTGGGCGGGTTAGACTGCTCCTCTTCCGCCCAACCTACTTGGTTGGTCAAGGGGCGGCAAGAGAGGGAAAGGGGGGACAAAGGAGACCTACCCAGGGGAGCACACCGTCATGGGCACTAGAGTGGGAAGGCAGAGCCTGACCTATCGGGGGGCAGTAATCATCCTTGCCTGGAGGTTAGATATCTTGTGATCCTCCATCCTCTCTTGTATTGATGAAAAAAATGGCTTTGGTTACTCCAAGCAGAGGGAGGGGGCCCGGTTCGGTGTCCCTTATCCTCCCCTGTGTGGGAGGCTTTGCTCGGGGCTTTCTGGGTCCTCCCTTGCTGGACCAACTCTAGTTGGTGGAGATAGGCAAGCTTTCAGACCTCACACGGTCCTTCATCAGGCAAATCAGGAGTTAGAACTGGAGGCTGAGCAAACAGTGAGATAACTGAGCAAACAGATCAGTCTCCATTTCTAACTCCTGACTTGCCTGATGAAGGACCCGGTGAGGCTCGAAAGCTTGCATACCTCCACCAATTGGAGTAGGTTTAATAAAAGATATCACTGTACTCATTTGTCTCTATTGCCTATATTTGGGATCAACACGGCAACCTTACTTTCTCTACACATGTAGAATTAGTAAGAGTTTTCGTTATTCAAAAACTAGAGGATTAGACCTGAATTTCCTTCAGCCCAAGTCCCACATTTAAGCAGCAAATTAGAAATTGTCATGGAAATAGATACAACAGGGACAGATATTGCAGCTGCACCAGAGCCCATAAACCTGGGGAACCCATGCTCCTTGGCGTAACTGTGTCCCCTGCTGCTGGGAAAGAGGGCCAGTGGTTACCCATTACCTTCTGCACCGGTGCCCATTCAACCGAACTATGCCCCTGGAAATTGTTTATATCCTGTGTTTGGAAAATTCCTTACTAAATTTATCCTCATTAATGAGGAGGGTCAGTGGGAATGTAGCAGAATGTCACTGAGCATGAAGCAGTATTGGGTGTAGCTCCCTCAGCAATGGAGGGAAAGAGAAAGATGGGAACAGAGTTCAAGACATCATGATGAGCTCTAAAGCTGCAGTTTGCTAAAGCTGTTTAATTTTTTGCTACTACTGTACATGGCAATTTAACAAAGAACAAGGAGACAGTGACAAATGAGGGAAAAGAAAAAGTTGTGAGACAGCAAAATTTTTACAGAAGTGTTTGACCAGAACAAAAACTAAATTTATGACTAAGTGGAGTTTTTCCCAGTGTTGTTGCCAACTAAAGACAGCAGCAAAGAGTGATACATGGAGACAATTGTGAGTGAATGGGGGGAAGCTGTCTAGGCTGTCTTATTATCAGAATAAATTAAAGAGCTCCATGGGGAAAGACATACAACATGATTTGTTCACTTCAGGCATGGGAGCTTTTCTGACCTTATAGAATTTGTCTATTTGTGTGTCTTAATACTGATACATTTACATGAAAACTTAACCGTTTTTTGCATAGAAAACTGGGATATATTTTTTGTAGTAGGCAGAAATTGGCAGAATGTGCATTTTATTGATATTACCTATACATTGAATGGGTGTTTGTGTATTACTCGGTAGGGCTGTGTGTTCAGTTTCTGAGGGAAACCAAGTACAGCTGAAAATGGCTATATTTGGTGTCCCAAACTGGAATCAGGAAACTCCACAACAGTATTCTCATTCTGGAGATAATGTTTTTTGTGTGCAGCTTTTTTGGAACCGTTAGTTTAAGGGAAGGGAGGAGGATAAAGGGAATAGAACGCAGGAGTCAGGGGACAGGGAAAACAGGGAGAGGGGGGCATGAGCAAGTCAATTACTTCCTGGCATAATTCTCCTCTCCCTGACAACCAATAGTGCAGGGAAGGTGCGGGGCGAGAAAAGGAAACTATATTCTGATTGGCCTAAGGGCCTTTTCACATGGGCGCCCCCCCCCCCAGCATGTGTGCATTGGGAGGGGGTCTCCCGTGCGAACGCCACCCATGGTGTGTGTGTGGTGGGGGGCATCCATAGGAACAGTACTCACAGTGGGTGGGGGTGTATGCGCACTCCCGCGCTCCACCCATCTCCACCCATCACCCACACATGGAGCAATGGGCTCCAGTGCCGGGTGCTCCATGTGTGGAGATAGGTGGAGGTGGGTGGAGATGGGTGTGCACCCATGGGAACGGCCGTACACCCATCCACCCACCCACCACAGCCCATTTGAAAAGTGTCTAAGCCTAATAGGGTGGTCTAAGCCTAATATCATTTTGACAGCCCACACCAGGAGGGTGTTCAGCCAGTGTTTGCTGCCTGCTTATTAGGTGGCCATGAAATATGTGCTCCTATGTGCTGCAGAGACTCTAAGGAGCCTGGGGCATCATGGGCCCACCATGCAGGCCAATCTGGGCCAATGTCCACCCATGTGTCTGCCCCCCATCTATTAGGGTGTGTGCAGCTTTCATGCGGCCAAAACGCCTAGAGTGGTCTCAGAAGTCCGAGCAGAGAGCGTGTTTGCTGTTTTCACTCTCCTTGGGACGTCTACTGTTTAATTTTACTTTTGAGCACTCAAAACGGCACTCAAAAAGAAGCAGTACACAGCATGAGCAGTTTCCTGGACCCAGAATTCCCTGTGGCTGTGAGTTGTGGGGTGGAGGTGGAGGGGAAACGTGGCACCTGACTGTGTTATTGGGTTTGCCATGCGAAACCCTTTTAGTGGGGCCTGCCTGGTCCAAACACAGGACTCCTTCAGGCTATCATCTGTTTGTTTTCACCCGTAGTGCCCACTCAGCCAAAGCAGTAGGCATGGGTGAACAGATCGCGGTTCGTGTTCGGCCGTTCGGTTCGGCCGCGATCGGTTCGTGTGTTCGTGTTCGGCCATTCGGTTTGGCCGCGTTCGGTTCGTGTGTTCGTGTTCGGTCGTTCGGTCGTACCTCGCGTTCGTGTTCGCCCGTTCGGTTCGGCCGTTCGTGTTCGGCCGTTCGTGTTCGGTTGTTCGGGCAGGTCGTACGTTCGTGTTCAGCCGTTCGGTTCGTTCGCCATCGGGTTGTGCGTTCGTGTTCGGTCGTTCGGTGTTCGGGTGGTTTGCGCGTTCGCGTTCGGCCGTTCGGCCCG
>QEPC01009848.1:1404214-1432363 GCA_003113815.1 Sphenodon punctatus | reverse complement strand
ATTTGGCCTTCCAGTGACCTGACAGAAGACCATGTTTTAGCCACCCGAACACAACCGAACGCGATTCGAATTGAACGAACTGTTCGGCCATTTCGTCGTTCGGTGTTCGGTTCCGTTCGGTGTGTTCGCCATTTTGGTGTTCGGTGTTCGGTCCGTTCGGTGTGTTCGTGTTCGTGTTCGTGTTCGGTTGTCCGAACAGGCCGAGTTCGGGCCGAACACCGAACTACCGAACCGCGTTCGCCCATCCCTACAAAGCAGAGAGGAGCTGCTCTGCCAGATGCAGTGCATAACGCTTTATATAGTAAAAGAAAGAAGAAGAAGAAGAAGAAGAAGAAGAAGAAAACTATAAAATATGGACAGTCTCCTTACCACTCCCTCCCTCCCTCGCTCCCTCCACACTTGATTGACAGCCGAGCACTGTGCCAGACAGGGATTGGTTCATGTCCTCCTCTCCCTGACCTTTCTCTCCTCATTCCACCTCTCCTCCCTCCCCTTACCCTTTCTACCTTCCCTCTCCCATCTCCTTCCCACCCAGGCACTGTTGAAAATGCTGTTTGTCAAAACATTATCTCCAGAATCAGAATGCTGTGGTTAGGGTATTCTGATTCCAGTTCACAATACCAAATACAATCTTTTTAGCTCTATTGGGTTTCCCCAAGAATCCAAATGCAAAGCCCTACTAATGTTTTTACACACATATTTCTCCTGGATATTTTCTGCTACATCCTGAACTTTCTGTGTGTCTAAATCACTCACCCAGATCTTAAACATCTGGATCTTTGAACTTCTGCGTGAAACTTCTCCCAAAACGTTTGTGTGTAAAAGGTTCTCCTGGTAAACTACTTTACTCCAGGCAGCTGTGGTCACTTGGTTTCCATGGCAGCCTGTCACATTTACAGCTGCGGCTGCTTTAGGCTGCCTCAGGGCAGTGTTTGTGTGAAGACTGCATCCAGGAACTGCCCCAGGGCAGTGTGTGCGTGAAAAATGCATCCAGAACTTACTTGTGGGCGTGTAAACCCAGAAGATTGAAACATCCAGAACTTTAATGTGTGTGTAAAAATGCCCAATATGTGCCTGTATAGAGGAATAATGAGGCCATAAGCATCTGAGGAAGGGCTGGAAGATGCTTTGCTGCCAGTGTTACATTGCTGCAGGAGATGGGCCAAATTTAAACAAGCACGAAGGCTTTAGGGTTGAAACATCAATACTAAACTGAGCAAATTTGATGTATTTGTATCCATTTAAATGAAACAAATATGAAATGGTATTCACTTCCTGCTTCATTTTTTGTTGGCTTGGTTTCTTTGTGTTGAGTATTTTGGTTACTTTGTAATTCAGTAATTCGTGATTGGTATTTTGTTATTCCAGAATTTCATTCATTTCAGCAGTACTATTTAGTGCTAATAATACCATCAAAGTAAACAAAGCACTAACTCCCCAGCTACTGAAGTAACTGAAATAACAAACACAAAGTAACTGTAAATGAAGCTCTCAATTCCACAGTGGTGATGAAGATAAATTCTCGACTGTTTTTCCTACTACCTCTCTGATCGCTCCTTCAAAGGGTGTTTTTACACACACATTTATCCTGGATGTTTGCTGTTACATCCTGAACATTCTGTGTGTCTAAATCACTCACCCAGATCTTAAACATCCGGATCTTTGAACTTCTGCGTAGAACTTCTCCCAGAACTTTTGTGTGTAGAAAGTTCTCCTGGTAAACTGCTTTGCTCCAGGCAGCTGGGGTCACTTGGTTTCCATGGAAGCCTGTCACATCTACAGCTGTGGCTACTTTAGGCTGCCTCAGGGCAGTGTTTGTGTGAAGAATGCATCCAGGAACTGCTTCAGGGCAGTGTGTGTGTATGAAAAATACAACCGGAACTTAATTGTGGACTTGTAAACCCATAAGATTGAAAAATCCAGAACTTTAACGTGTGTGTAAAAATGCCCAATGTGTCTCTTGCCAACTCTGCCTCCTCCTTCTTTCCGCTCTGGGTTGGTGTTCCCCAAGGCTCTGTCCTTGGCCCTCTCCTCTTCTCTATCTACACCCTGTCCCTAGACAAACTCATTGACTCCCATGGCTTCCAATATCACCTCTACGTTGATGACACTCAACTTTCTCTTTCTCTCTCCATCTGTTCAAGCTCCCCTCACCTTTCTGATATCTCTACCTGGATGTCTCAACATCAACCCAAACTCAACATGGCTAAAACAGAACTCCTTATCTTTCCCCCCAATCCTTCCTCTCCTTCCTCCCTGTTGATCCTTATCAACGGGGTCACCATCCTTCCCATCCCCCAAGCCCGTAGCTGAGGCTTCATTTTTGACTCACCCCTTTCTTTTAAACCCTACATCAATTCTGTTGCAAAATCCTGTCACTTCTCCCTCCATAACATTGCTAAAATTCACCCTTTTCTCTGTCTCCTCTGCCAAAACCCTTATTCATGCCCTGGTCATCTCTCACCTCGATTACGGTAACCTCCTCACTGGCCTCCCCCACTCTCACCTTTCTCCCCGTATCTCCATCCAAAACACTACTGCCAGGGTCATCCACCTCACCCACTGCTTCAACCACGTGCAACCCCTCCTCTCCTCTATTCACTGTCTCCCCCTTCCTGCATGAATCCTGCACAAGCAGCTAGTCTTCACCTGTAAAGCACTTCACAACCTTGCTCCCCCCTACCTCTCTCCGTTAATTGCCTTCTGTACTTCAGTCCATGAACTGTGCTCCTCCTCTGTCCCTTCTCTCGCCCTCCCACACCTCCCCTGTTCCCCTAACCGCCTTTGGACATTTCTGGTGCTATATAAATGTTTGCTAATAAATATTATTAATAATAATTAATAATAATAAATTCAGATTTTCATTAATGAGAAAGAATATGCAAATTATCTTGGTGAATATGAAAAGCCATGTTCCTTTCAGCACTTGAAGATAGGTTTGGTGCAAAGTTAGTGAAGGGTTAATGAGCCTATGTTTTTGCAAAGTCTGCTGGACTTACAGTATATATAACATCTCACATGTTCCCCAAACTCTTGTTTTGTGCTTGTTCACCCTTCTCTAAAGATGCCAAAAGTGAAATGGGAATGCATCCCCCCTCCCTTAAATAGATATGTTATGACCCTGATATGCATGTACTTCGAGTTAAGCTATTGTATAAATCTTTGCCTGATTATGATCTACATTTCTGTCGGCAAGTGAAATATCACAATTTGGTTATTGCTGAAACAATTAAACCCAAAATTATATTTACATACATTTTAAAAAACCCATTCCTCTTCCCAGTAATAAGATTTTCAAGAAAAATATAGGTTGCAATAAATGTACAACAGAGTTGGAATGTGAAATTCAGATGTCTCCAGGCAGTTAATTCAGAGCAGGTTGCAGACTTGCAACTGGCAGAAATTAAATAAAAAGTACGTGTGACATTCTTTAAGATTTTACCTTAATCCACAGAACAATTATAAAACTATGTCAGTTTAACACTTCCAGTTCCCTAGCAATACCGTAAACTCAGCAGAACTTTTGAAGAACCTTTAACCCTGTTACAAATGAACAAATGAAAAAATCTCTATGCTCTACTTAACTCTTCCTCTTAATTGGCTATTGAAATGCTATCTAGGAATCTCATTCATGGACCAGTGCCCCACTTTGCTCAGCATAGGGTGTTTTCACACAAGACACTCTCCACCTATTCCCCATCCACCTCCCACCCACTATACGTATTACAGCACACCCATAGGGCAACACTGCAGCCCTGCAGTATGTACAATGGGTTGGTGGTGGGTGGTTAGTGGGTGTAGAGCATCTTGTCTGAAAACGGTCATAGTATAATAAACCCATAAAAAATATTCTTAAAGGTGTTAGGAGCCATCTAGAAATTCTAAACCTCTAAATATATAAAACAATGTAATTAAGATGAACAGCATATTGAACCAATTTCTGTTGGTGAAGCTTGAAAGCTCGCATACTCTCACCAACAAAAATTGGTCCAAAAAACCCCCCAAACATATCAGCTTAACTACCTTGTCTTTTATCTGTTTTATATTTGTGACCAACATGGCAACATATTCTACTCTAGACTGTAAATATATATCAGCATTATGGGAATTTCTGGCCAGATGAAGCCATAATAAGTTTAACATCCTATATTAAAGCAGATGTAACACTTCTCTATTTGAATAAGTAACAAGCAGACTGCATCATTTTGGAAAAGGGCAACTGGCTTGCGCATGCATAGTGGCCATTTGTACATGTGTAGACTGGCTGCCCTTTTCCAAAATGGTGGTGATGCTTCTGATGTCATTTTGGAAAAGGGCTATGCATGGCCACGGTGGCCATTTTGCACATGTGTAGTTATTTATTTATTCTTAAATAATAACAAATAAAAGAAAACATATGTCCTTTGCTTAGTCATTCATTTTCATGTCCTTAGTTACTAAAATGAATGGGGAACTATTCATTTTAGTAACTAAAAATCTCAAAAGAAATGCACACCCCTACCAGACTAGGGATGGGCGAACACGGTTCAGATGTTCGGTGTTCGGCCCAAACTCAGTCAGTTCTCACAGATGAACAAAACGCCCAAACCGAACGCCCAAAGCCCCAAACAGTTTGGCCGTGTTCAGATGAGTTTGGGCGCGTTCGGGCACGTTTGGGTGGGAAAAAACCTGTCTGGCAGGCCCAGAGAGGGGGGGCAGCAGAGCAGCAGACTTCCTGGTGCCAGGGGTGGAGAGGCTTGGAATAGCAGCCAGCCTGCCCAACCACCATCCCTCTTTTCCTCAAACCACTGGTTTTGCAGTCTTCAATTGACCACGGGCTAGGCGACACAGAGCCAATGGTAAGGCAGGCGCAGCAAGTAACAAAAGTCATTGCCCTCCCCCCTTCTAATTCCTTCTGAGCTAGACACTGATTCTGTCAGCAGGCATTTTCAGAAGTGTCCCTCTCCCAGCAGTTTGTGTTCCTCCCAATCCATTGCCATCCTCCTCCTATTTCACCCATTTCCATTTACCTCCAGAGTTTCATTTATTTAGATTAGATTAGATTAGATTAGATTAGATTAGATTAGATTTAGGTGTTATTTTTATTTTTACCCCTCCCTGTGTTCTTTCTCCCTACCCTCCATTGAATCCTTCCCTCCTCCCTGCATATATTCCATCCCTGATTCCCTTCCCCTGTTTTTGGATTTATTTAGAGTAGGATTAGATTGATTTAGCTTTCATTTCAGCTTTGTACCCCTGCCTGTGTTGTTTGTTGTGAGCTGTCTGTGTCCCACCCCCATCCCTGTGTATATATATTAGATAGTTACTATAGATAGATAGTTGTAGGAGTTAGCTTAGTTAGATATAAATAGAGATAGTGTATAGTGATTCACTTTTAATATTTTATAGTGTGTTTGTAGGACTAGGCCTTTGTAGATATTGGATAATGTTTCAGTTAGTTCCATAGGTTTTTAGAATAGTTAATAGGAGTTAGAGTTAGTGTAGATATATATAATATTAGAGTACCAATTTGAATAAATAAATAAATAAATAAATAAAAATCTTTGTGTGCATTCTTTGGGTGGGAGAAATGGAGAAGGGAAGCAGGAGAGGCCAGTCTGCTGCCTGCAAGACGGGCAATGGGGCATGGGGCAGAGGTGGCAGGGGCCGTGCCAGTGGAGTGGCAGCAGGCATCAGCAGCAGTCCGAGCCCATCACCACGCCCCAAACTGCACAGGCCTGATTTTGGCAGTCAGGTTTCAGAGGCTCCCAGCAGTGGCACTAGGGGGGTGGTTTGGTGGAGCCTCCTGCCAGTGTCCTCCACTGCCACGCAGGGCACTGGAAGGCCTGCACTCAAGAAGGCTGCGGCTGTCTCTGCTGCGGCTGCAGGAGAAAGTGCAGCTTCAGGTCCTTCAAGGTCAGATGTTCCTCCAGGATCACAAATGTCCCCAACCCCCATTATTGAGGTGATCCCCAGCAGTCCAGGGCTGGTGGATCCCACCCCGGCTGCTAGAGACAGGCCCCGATCCCCGGGCAATGGCAGCAGGGACAGGAGCAGCAGAAGCAACTATAGGGGGCACAGGGAGAGTGGCAGCAGCAAGGTAGGCAGTCCATCAGCCTCAGGGTCCCTGTACTCCTCTTTGCAGGACATCAATCATATTAGGGACAGCGAGGCAGACACTAGTCCTGCGGAGGAGATGTCTGGTGCTGAGGCAATGGCTGTCCATCTGAGTGCTGTGTCACCACCATGTTCTGCCCCTCCCAGCACCACTGTCAGCTGTGCATCATCCAGTGCAGGCCAGAAGGCAGGAGGGGGGAAAATTTCTCCATCTGGGTGCATTTTAAGTTGGTACAGGCAGATGATCCCAGGGAGGTGCAGTGCACTTTGTGCCAGAAGGCGGTGAAGCGTGGGCAGGTGCTCACCAACCTTGGAACAACTGCCATGACGAGGCACCTGAAGGGATGCCAGAGTGCTGTGCTGCTAAGGGGGCAGACAGGGGCAGTAGACGCCAGTGGGTTCTCGACTGCAGTGGCTAATCGTCCGCCTCCATAAGCAGGTAAGCATTCTGCTCTAACAGCTGCCTCTAGCAGCAGGAGCAGTATCACTGCTAAGGGGAAGCAGCAGCAGCAGAAGCAGCAGTGTCAGTGCACCATCGAGGAGCTGGGGTGGGGGCACCTGCCAAGTGTCACAGGGGAAGGGGGAAGGAAGGGACGGACGGGAAGGGGAAGAAGGAGGGGGCAGGAGAAACCCATGGGGAGGGGGCGACCTCTCAACCACACTCTTCTATCGGCACTTAGAAGGTCCCTCAGGGTGTTAGGTGGACTTTCCCTCCAGTTCAGGGGGCAACCCTTTTCATCATCGGGACGGAGGAGAGAGGTAACCCCTAGCCCCGGAGGGCTACAATGACCGTACACAGAGGGGGAACCAGATACTCGGGGAGCTATACGGGGATTCAGGGCACCGTGCAAGGAAGGTGACGGGAAGGGGGGAAAGGAATAGGGGCTGGGGACCGTGGAAAGGAAGGGAAGGGGACTGGGAGACACGGGGAAGGATGGTGGGGGACAGGACACTCGTACCAGAACATGCAAGGAGAATGGAGGGCTGGGCAAGGGGTACAAGGCTTAGGGGAAAGGCTCCTCTACCACTCTTAGTCAGGCTCCCAGGGAGGTCATACAACAATACAAGGGAACGTCCGCTCACTCACCGCTCTCACTCTCAGGGTAGGGGAAACACAGGGGTTCATCCACTCTCCACACTCACTCTCTTGCTTTCCACGCTGCAGTAGTACAATAGGGTTACCAAGGACAAGGGGGCCAGTCTCNACTTCCTGGCACCAGGGGTGGAGAGAGGCTTGGACTAGCAGCCAGCCTGCCCAATCACCATCCCACTTTTCCTCAGATCACTGGCTTGGCAGTCTGCAATTGGCCCCAGGCTAGGCTGTACAGAGCCAATGGGGCTTTTGGTAAGGCGGGCATAGCAAGTAACAAAAGTCATTCCCCTACCCCACCTTCCATATCGTTCTGAGCCAGCCACTGATCCTGTCAGCAGGCTTTTTTAGAACTCTCCCTCTCCAGCAGTTTGTGTTCCTTCGAATCCATTACCATCCTCCTCCTATTTCACCCATTTCCACCCATTTACCTCCATAGTTTCATTTATTTAGATTAGATTAGATAGATTTAGGTGTTATTTTTATTTTTTTACCCCTCCCTGTGTTTTCTCCCTCCCCTCCATTGAATCCTTCCCTCCTCCCTGCATATATTCCATCCCTGATTCCCTTCCCCTGTTTTTGGATTTATTTAGAGTAGGATTAGATTGATTTAGCTTTCATTTCAGCTTTGTACCCCTGCCTGTGTTGTTTGTTGTGAGCTGTCTGTGTCCCACCCCCATCCCTGTGTATATATATTAGATAGTTACTATAGATAGATAGTTGTAGGAGTTAGCTTAGTTAGATATAAATAGAGATAGTGTATAGTGATTCACTTTTAATATTTTATAGTGTGTTTGTAGGACTAGGCCTTTGTAGATATTGGATAATGTTTCAGTTAGTTCCATAGGTTTTTAGAATAGTTAATAGGAGTTAGAGTTAGTGTAGATATATATAATATTAGAGTACCAATTTGAATAAATAAATAAATAAATAAATAAAAATCTTTGTGTGCATTCTTTGGGTGGGAGAAATGGAGAAGGGAAGCAGGAGAGGCCAGTCTGCTGCCTGCAAGACGGGCAATGGGGCATGGGGCAGAGGTGGCAGGGGCCGTGCCAGTGGAGTGGCAGCAGGCATCAGCAGCAGTCCGAGCCCATCACCACGCCCCAAACTGCACAGGCCTGATTTTGGCAGTCAGGTTTCAGAGGCTCCCAGCAGTGGCACTAGGGGGGTGGTTTGGTGGAGCCTCCTGCCAGTGTCCTCCACTGCCACGCAGGGCACTGGAAGGCCTGCACTCAAGAAGGCTGCGGCTGTCTCTGCTGCGGCTGCAGGAGAAAGTGCAGCTTCAGGTCCTTCAAGGTCAGATGTTCCTCCAGGATCACAAATGTCCCCAACCCCCATTATTGAGGTGATCCCCAGCAGTCCAGGGCTGGTGGATCCCACCCCGGCTGCTAGAGACAGGCCCCGATCCCCGGGCAATGGCAGCAGGGACAGGAGCAGCAGAAGCAACTATAGGGGGCACAGGGAGAGTGGCAGCAGCAAGGTAGGCAGTCCATCAGCCTCAGGGTCCCTGTACTCCTCTTTGCAGGACATCAATCATATTAGGGACAGCGAGGCAGACACTAGTCCTGCGGAGGAGATGTCTGGTGCTGAGGCAATGGCTGTCCATCTGAGTGCTGTGTCACCACCATGTTCTGCCCCTCCCAGCACCACTGTCAGCTGTGCATCATCCAGTGCAGGCCAGAAGGCAGGAGGGGGGAAAATTTCTCCATCTGGGTGCATTTTAAGTTGGTACAGGCAGATGATCCCAGGGAGGTGCAGTGCACTTTGTGCCAGAAGGCGGTGAAGCGTGGGCAGGTGCTCACCAACCTTGGAACAACTGCCATGACGAGGCACCTGAAGGGATGCCAGAGTGCTGTGCTGCTAAGGGGGCAGACAGGGGCAGTAGACGCCAGTGGGTTCTCGACTGCAGTGGCTAATCGTCCGCCTCCATAAGCAGGTAAGCATTCTGCTCTAACAGCTGCCTCTAGCAGCAGGAGCAGTATCACTGCTAAGGGGAAGCAGCAGCAGCAGAAGCAGCAGTGTCAGTGCACCATCGAGGAGCTGGGGTGGGGGCACCTGCCAAGTGTCACAGGGGAAGGGGGAAGGAAGGGACGGACGGGAAGGGGAAGAAGGAGGGGGCAGGAGAAACCCATGGGGAGGGGGCGACCTCTCAACCACACTCTTCTATCGGCACTTAGAAGGTCCCTCAGGGTGTTAGGTGGACTTTCCCTCCAGTTCAGGGGGCAACCCTTTTCATCATCGGGACGGAGGAGAGAGGTAACCCCTAGCCCCGGAGGGCTACAATGACCGTACACAGAGGGGGAACCAGATACTCGGGGAGCTATACGGGGATTCAGGGCACCGTGCAAGGAAGGTGACGGGAAGGGGGGAAAGGAATAGGGGCTGGGGACCGTGGAAAGGAAGGGAAGGGGACTGGGAGACACGGGGAAGGATGGTGGGGGACAGGACACTCGTACCAGAACATGCAAGGAGAATGGAGGGCTGGGCAAGGGGTACAAGGCTTAGGGGAAAGGCTCCTCTACCACTCTTAGTCAGGCTCCCAGGGAGGTCATACAACAATACAAGGGAACGTCCGCTCACTCACCGCTCTCACTCTCAGGGTAGGGGAAACACAGGGGTTCATCCACTCTCCACACTCACTCTCTTGCTTTCCACGCTGCAGTAGTACAATAGGGTTACCAAGGACAAGGGGGCCAGTCTCTCAAAGAATGATCACCGGCGGGGAACTCAAGCCCCGCCGGTCTGCTTTATAGTAAACCCTAAGTGCCTCCTGGTGTGCCTAAGGCGGGGCCCCAGCCTGCACTGAGTGTCCCGCTAATTACAAGCATACGGGGAGGCGGGGCCAGGAGCGCACACCACGCTTCATCCCCGCAAGCCTTCTACTTCCGGGTATCGGGCCGTTGCCTAGCAACAGCCCGCACGTTACGGAGCCGAGCAGCGCGACCCGCTCTTACACCAAGTCCATTGGCAGCTGCAGGACATGGAGGATGCCACGGCATGACTTTCAACTGAAAGCCACGCACATGTTGGGGGATATGATAGCACTAGATGGGGAGTCCTTCTCGGTGGTCCTGGACATGGGGTTTAGGTGCCTGATTGGGTTCCTGGCCCCCCAGTTTAAGGTTCCCTCACGCACCACCCTGAGTCGGCAGGTGGTGCCAGCCCTGTACCAGGCTTTAAAGGAGAGGGTGAAGGAGCAGCTGGCAAGGGCTGGAGGTGCCACCGTCCACTTCAACACAGACCTGTGGTCGAGTAGGAACACGCAGCATGCCTACCTGGCAGTGACGGCGTACTGTGGCAGGACCCAGAGGCAGCATTTGGCAGTGGCAGGAGGGGTCCCAAAGCAGGGTATAGGTGGGCCCTGCTTCAGGCAGAAGCAATGGATGGCCCCCACACCATTCGGAACATAGAGGCAGACCTGACTGCCATGGTGAGGGAGTGGGTCACGCCAGGCATGCCCTTCACCAAGGGGTGCGTGGTGACGGCCAACATGGCCAACATATTGAGGGCACTCCCCAAGGGGGACTTCACCAGCATCCCTTGCACCGCACACACCCTTTACTTGGTGGTCAGGGACACTCTGGGCTTGGGGAAGGAGATTGGGGCAGGCACCCTCAGCTCCCTGATCGAGCAGGGGAGGAAGCTGGCCGTTTTCTTTAACTGGAGCGTGATGGACATAGACCTCCTCGGGGCAAAGCAGGCAGAGCAAGGCTCCACAGTGCACCAGCTGGTGCAGGATGTGTCCACCCGGTGGAATTTAACCTTCCTGATGCTCAAGCGGCTTCTTGAGCAGAAAGTCACCTTGCATCAGTTGCAATTGGTCACGGACAGCGGGGCACCTCCAGGGTATGATAAGGTGGAATGGGAGATCCTGGCTCACACGGTCTTCATGCTCAGACCATTCCTGGATGTGACGGAGACCATCAGCTCTTCTATGGCCACCATCATCCAGGTGACTCCTCTGTTCCAGAGTCTCCAGAGGAAGCTCAAGGAAATTCTGCAGGGGTGGAATTGTGGCCCTCGGTGCAGGAAGCTGGCAGATGAGACAGTTGACCTGGTGCGGCAGCTGAAGGCAAAGCTGAAGGCAGAGCTGAAGTTGCGATTCGACGAGCTCCTGCAGTGGGTGGAATACGTTTTGGCAATGATACTGGACCCCAGGGTCAAGGACAGAGTGGCACATCAGGCAGTGGTCTATGGGCACTGGAAGGGTGACCTGGTTGAGAGGGTTCAGCAGGCAGAGTATCAGCAGCAGCAGGACGCCCCTGGGGATGGTGGGAGTGGGAGCAGCCACCCCTTTCAGCTGGTGGAGTCTATCCCTGCCCCCAGACATAGAAGTAACAGCACCAGCAGCACGCTGAGCAGCAGCAGCAGCACCCCATTGCCAGCAGCAGCTCGTATTTGTAGGGTACTCTGGTGAGCATGGTCTCATGCACAGCAGGGCAGGCAGCATGACTGAGGGCAGTGGTGGAGGTGGTGGAGGAGAATTGTGAGGGAGTATGATGGCACCTCAGCAGCAGTGAAGAGCTACCTGGGGGAGGAGCCATGCATCAAACCCAGCAGCAATCCTTCAGCCTACTGGGCCGGCAAGACCTACATGTGGCCGGCCCTGTCCAAAGTAGCTAAGAGTCTCTTGTCCTGCCGACCAATGAGTGTCCACAGTGAGCGGGTGATCTCCATGGTGGAGGACATTTGTTCGCCACACTGCCTGACACTGGGGGCTACGTCTGCCTTCTGCTCATGCCACGCTGCCTGTCTGCCCACCCGCCCAAGTGGCCAAGATCAAACCCTGCCTCAGCCAGCCTTCCAATGCTCATGCCAAAGTTCCTGTCTGTCCACCCGTGGGAAAAGCTGAAGCCCTGTCCCAGCCTGCCTGCCTCTCATGCCTTCCCTGGCAACCTTGGGTGATGTGCCTCACTGGCCTGGTAATCCCGCTGCTGCTGTCTGCTGGTCCATGGGTGCTCTGTCCTAGCAAATCCAAATGTGCCCACACAATACTGCTGCTGCCGTCTGCCGCTGTATGGAAGCTCTTCCCTGGAAAATCCTACCATCCTGGCTCCATGAGTGCTAGGCACAGGCAAATCCTGCTACCACTGTCTCTGCTGTTCCACAGGTTCTGTGCCCTGGCAATTCAATGTCTGCTGATGCTGATGCCGCCTCTGCAGTGCCACAGACTCTGTGCCCTGGCCTTCCAATCTATACTGCTGATGCTGATGCCACCTTTGCTGTGCTACGAGTACTATGCCCGGACAATCCAATGTCCACTTCTGTTGCCTCTGCTGTGCCATGGGTTCTGTGCCCCGGCAATCCAATGTCTACTGCTGCTGCCAATGCTGCCTCTGATGTCTGTGCCATGGGTTCTGCTACCGGGCAATCCAATGTCCACTGCTGCTGCCAGTGCTGCCTCTGATGCCTGTGCCATGGGTTCTGTGCCCTGGCAAGCCAATGTTCACTTCTGCTGTCTCTGCTGTGCTACGGGTTCTGTTCCCCAGCAATCCAATGTCTGCTACTGGGTGGCCACATGATTCACCACCAGGCAAGGCGTGACCAATTGGCAGAATAGCTTTTTCTGATCCGGAGAGTAGGAAGGAAGCCTGAAACGCCCAGCCAAGTAGGGGTGTCAGCCACCAAGCCCTGGCTGGGCCGCTGCCCCTGCTCCACTGATGCCTGGCAACCTACAACACCCGGCCGAGTAGGGGTGCCAGCCACAAAACCCTGGCCAAGCCTCTGATGCTGCTCCACCAATGCCAGCCAGCTTGCAATGCCTAGCCAAGCAGGGGTGCCAGCCACTGAGACCTGGCCAGTTCTCTGCCACTGCTCCACCAATGCCAGTCAGCCTGCAACACCTGTCCAAGCAGGGGTGCCAGTCACCAAGACCTGGCTGGGTCTCTGCTGCTGCTACATTGATGCCTGGCAGCCTGCAATGCCAAGTTGAGTAGGGGTGCCAGCCACTTCAGCCCCAGGACCCACAGTCAGGGTTCTGGGGCCTATGTTCTAGCCAGGGAGGGCTGTCATTCCACTTGTCTAAAGTGCCCCACCTATGCCAGCCAGCCTGCAATATCCGGCCAAGCAACGGTACCAGACACTCAGCCCTGTCCAGGCCCCTGCTGCTGCTCCACTGATGCCAGCCAGCTTGCAATGTCCGGCCAAGCAGGGATACTAGCCACTGATCCCTGGCCAGGTCTCTGCACTGCTTCACTGATGCCAGTCAGCCTGCAACACCTGGCCAAGCAGGGGTGCCAGCCACAAAGTCCTGGCCAGGCCTCTGCTGTGACTCAGCCGATGCCTGGCAGCCTGCAATGCCCGGCCAAGCAGGGGTGCTGGCCACTCCAGCCCCAGGACCCACCATCAGGGTTCTGGGGCCTATGTTTCTGGCATGGAGGGCTGCCATTTCACTTCATTGTCTACAAATGCCCCACCAAGGCCAGCCAGCCTGGAATTCCCAGCCAGTAGGGGTGCCAGCCACCGAGTCCTTGCCATGACTCTGCTGCTGCTCCACCGATGCCAGCCAGTCTGCAATGCCTAGCCAAGTAGGAGTGCCAGCCATTGAGCCCTGGCCTGGCCTCTGCCACTGCTCCACCAATGCTAGCCAGCCTGCAATGCTCAGCCAAGCTGGGGTGCCAGCCGCAGTTACTGTGCCCTGTCAATCCAATGTCTGCTACTGCTGCTGGTACTGTACATCAGTCATTTTCTCCTCTCTCTTGTAGATGGGCATAGTTCGTATGATTGCACCAGTGGGCGGGGGCTGGCTGTCCATGAGATTCACCACTGGGCAAGGCTTTCCCAATTTGCAATAGAGCTTCTTGAGCTCAGTCAAATAAGATACCAGCCTGCAATGCCAGACCAAGTAGGGGTGCCAGCCACCAAGCCCTGCCCAGGCTTCTACCGCTGCTCCTGGCACTCAGTGGACAGGGGACATGGCCTCAGAACTAGCCAGGAGCGCTGGGGAGCCTGAGTTCCCCAGGGCTCACACTGGGTGGGGACATGTCAGTTGCAAAGGCCAGCCCAGTGTGCTTCCCCCTCGGTCCATGGCAGAGGGAGTGCATGGTTGCTTGCTGCTGGGGTGGCCATGCTGGGAGCAGCCCAATTGAAGCCCTCCCCAAACATTCCATCTGAGTGGATGCTCTGCAGCAGTGCCACTCATTATTGCCACTCAGCATTGCCATACTACAATGCCCAGCTGAGTAGGGGTGCCAGCCACCTAGTCCTGGCCGGGCTTCTGCCTCTGCTCCGCAATTTCAGTCAGCCTGCAACGCCCGGTCAAGCAGGGGTGCCAGCCACCAAGCCCTGACTGAGCCTTTGCCACTGCTCTGTTGATCCCTGGAAGCCTGCAACACCCAGCCATGATGGTGGCTAGAACTGCAGAACCCACCACAGATCTAGTAGAACTGGAGGCCTGCCAGTCTGCAATGACCAGCTGAGTAGGGGTACCAGCCACCAAACCCTTGTCGGGCCTCTGCCACTGCTCCGCTGATGCCAACCAGCCTGTAATGCCTGGACAAGCAGGGGTTACAGCCATAAAGTCCTGGCTGGGCCTCTGCTGCTGCTCCACCAATGCCAGCCTGCAATGCCCTGCCCCCTATGAATGCCAGCCACCAAGCCCCAAGCCTTCCCGGCCTCTGTTGCTGCTGCTGCTGGGTCTCAGACAGCCAGTCCTGGTGATATGGGCACTCCCAGGGGCCAAGCACCAAGCCTGCCTGCCTGGGCAACCTGGGGTGCCAAGCCTTCCAGTCACTGCTGCTTCTGCTTTTGGGTCTCAGATGCCTAGCCCTGGTGTCATGGGAACCCCCAGGGGCCAAGTGCGGAGCCTGCCTGCCCTGGCAACCTGGGGTGCCAAGTCTTCCCAGTCTCTGCTGCTGCTGCCTCTGGGTCTCAGATGGCCTGCCCTGGCACCACGGGCATCCCCAGGTGCCAAGCACCAAGCCTGCCTGCCTGGGCAACCCAGGGTGCCATGCGCCAACCTTTCCTGGTCTCTGCTGCTGCTACTGCTGCCTCTGGGTCCCAGATGGCCAGCCCTGGTGTCACAGGCACCCCCAGGGGCCAAGCGCCAAGTCTGTCTGCCTGGGCAACCCGGGGTGCCAAGTGCCAAGCATTCCCAGTCTCTGCTGCTGATGCCTCTGGGTTTCAGATGGCCAGCCCTGGCTCCACGGGCACCCCCAGGGCAAAGAAACTATCCTGCTGTGGCTGTGACCCCTGAGGAATGCTATAATGTCAGGGTGCTCTGGAGAGGCGAGGGCAGGCAAAATCCAGAAGGGGGCAAATTAAGGGTGTATAAAGAGTGCAGGTTTTATATTTCTGGTTTCTATTCTGTCTTCCATCACAATTTAGGGGGAGGGGTGTGTTTTGTGACTCAACATTTGTGGACCTGGTATAGTTGCTTGGGAAACAAGCGAGGAGGGGGGAGCCTCTCTATGGCCGTTTTTACATGAGGTGCGCCACCCACCCACCCCCATGAACACCCATTGGATGGGTGAGAGAGCATCTGTGTCAATGTCAATTGGTGGGTGTGCATGCTCCCATGACCCACCCACTAACACCCACAGAGCAGCCAGGGAGGAGCCAGCAGGTTCCATGGGTGGAGGTGGGTGAAGATGGGTGTTCAACACCCACCCGTCCATGTAAATGGCAAAACACGCATACACACAGAAGGCTCCACCGAAACCAGAGAGACACAGCTACAGAGGTTCCGCAGGAGCCCGTGAGCAGACACACCCACCAGGAGAGACACCGAATGCCCTAACACCCACCCTTAAAGGAGAAGCGAGTGATGACATGGGTGCACTGTCTCCCAATATGTCAGGTAAAAAACCCCAAGACAAAATGAAGGAAGCCAGTGCCATGACACATGCAGGAGGGGCCAGGGTAAGCAGAGGGACCCCAAGATGCCCAGGAGAAGGGGGCCCGGGTCAACGGCATCGGGGAGGGGGGGCAGGACGACAACTGACAGCACACCCTTCGCGACAGAGGGCAGAGGACTCTGGCACCACCCGCATCCCCACTCCAAACCACAACCATGGGGCACAGGGAGGAGAATGCATCGGAGAGCAAGGTAAGATAAAGGGTAGCCACCCATGCAGGGGAGGAGAAAGGGTGCAGATAAGCCCCAAGCAAATGCCGGGGAAACCCTGGGCAGACAGCTGACAGCTCCACTGCTCCCCTTCCACAGGAGACTACCCAGACCCTGGTCCACAGCACCATCAGGTAGACAGCCAAGGAGGGCCTCCGTTGCAGTCAGATAAAGCAGCAGCACCTCCCAAGGAGAGGGGGACTAAGGAACACCCCCACAGAAGCAACAGGGGTGCAGCAGGACAACAGCTCACGCCAATGCATTCCCCCAACAGGAGACCACCTGCTCCACTGCCACAACAGCCCCCAGGCAGGCTCCTCACCATAAAGCTGGATGGGCCCCCACACACACAACCCAAAAGGGGGAACCCTGCTCCAGGGACAAGACACAGGACTTCATATGCATGTGGGGGGCTGAAAAGGTCCAGTACAACCTGGTGTGCAGCTACAAGACTAAACCAGTCTATGAAGCCATTGCCCAGGAGATGCAGTGATTGGGGTACAATAGGGATGTCACCCAATGCATGCAGCAGGCAAAGGACTTGAGGTCTGGATATAAACATATCAAGGACAGCAATCTCAAGTCTGGCCGTGCCATATGCACAATGGAGTTCCAAGACCAGCTGGATTGGTTCCTCTACTTGGACAGGGACATTGTAACCTCCCACATCCATGGCACTGTCTTTGCCAGGGGCAGAAAGAGGGCAAAAACAACACACACCCTGCTTGAACCACCAGATCAGGGGGAGCCCTCAGCCCCTGGTGAGGCCAGCCAGAATGTGGGAGGGGACAGCCCCATCCTACTGGTGGAGGAGGCATCCCTGGAAACTGAAACACAACATCACCCTCTGCATGCACCCCCAGACCCCACAGGTATAGGAGGCTCATGAGGAGCGGATTGATACCAGGGATGCCCCCAGGATGTGGAGGAATATGATTCAGGTAAGAGAATGACCACAGGGAAGGGGGGGAGGGGCCCGGCCCACAACAGCCAGGGCCACAGCTCAGAAGCACTCCCAAACTGACAGATTGCATTCACTCACACAGCTCAAGGGGACCTGGAGGTGCACAAGGAGGAGGTGGTGGTCCTGGAGGAGGATGTGCAGGAACTGGAGGCCATCCCAGGACCTGGTGACCAGGAGAATGATGGTAGGTTCACACAGACAAGGGCACAGTGGCAGGAGGCGGCACGATGACACAAGGTGGACAGGGGCAGAGCAGTGCTACCGGCCCCATCCCCATCCAAGGGCAAGCAAGGGACAGGTTAGAGGACATCAAGGAGGGGGTCTGGGAATACCACAGGACAATGGGTTGAGACAGCACAGGGGACAGGGGGGAACACAGACATGGAGGAGCGACAGGGGGATGAGGCCATGATGGGGACGGGAGACAAATGCACACAGGGATCATAGGAGCAAGGATGGGGTCATCGCCACATGCCAAAGTGAACGTGGGAGCAAAGGGGGAGAATGCCAACAGAGCCAAGGCCATAGAGGAAGCAACCGGGGAGGTGGGAGATATGCCAGCACAGCCCTGGGAGCCAGAACAGATGAACATGGGCAAGTCCCCATCCCCAAGCTAAACACAGGTACCCTTGCTGTTCACAGACAAGCAGCTCAGTCCATCCAGGGGTGCTACCACCAGGAGTACAGAGAGGAACCAGGAGATGTGGGCCTGCAACTAGCAGAGGAGGGAAGACCTAGGGAGGGAACTTCTGGCAGAGAGCTGGCAGTTGGGAGAAGCGCAGAGCCAGGAGCAGGCCCTAAACAGGGAGGTACAGCTAGGAGAGGGGGAAAGGGACCGGTAACAAATGGCAGCTATGCTTACCTTGTCCTGAAAAGAGCACCTGTGGGACAGATGCCAAGCTGCCACCCTCCTCTGTGAGCAGTGCCTAGACAGGCAGGAGCGGGAGAGAGACCATGTCACACTGGAAGGAACCACTTCATGGACCTTCCAATTACTAGAGGACACCTTGCAGGCCTTGTGGTGCATCCCCCAGCATGACATGGGCCCACCAGCCGTGGTAGGGGGGCAGGCAGTACAACACCACAGTGCCCTCCCACAGGTGCAAGTGCCTCCTCCCCAGTTTGTCTGGCAACCCGGGTTTCCCCAGCAGCAACCCTACCCCGGCCGAGGTCGCATGGAACCCCTCCCCCCATTTCTCCCCTACAACACCAATTGGGGGCCCCCAGCCAGCCTGCCCCACTCCCAGTTCCTCTCCATCACCCTCCATGACCCCCCTTCCTGGGCCCCCAGTCACCCCAGATCATCCCTGCATGCCCAACGACCCAACCACCAAGACAGGCCACCCCACATGCACAGGTAAGCATGGGGAACAGGTGGTGGCCAACCGATATGGGGGGATGGGGGAACACAGGACCCAGTACCCACCTGGACATGGGGAAAGGATGTAAGGTAGCACAGGAAGTGGTGATGGGCACAGGGAGGTCAGGTATGGGAGCAGCAGAATGGCAGTAACAGGGAATGGGCACCCGCCACCTATAATACTAAGTGTCACATCCACAGGAGCCGACACCAGACTCAGCAGTGGAGCAGCCAGTGTAAGAAAGAGAGCCCGGGTCAAACAGCCAATGGTCACAGCAGGCAGCAGCTGCCAAGGCCCGCAGAGAGCCATCCCCCGGTGGTGCCATAAAGAGGGGATGGGGAAGACCCCAGAAGAACTGACCCCACCCCCTGTAAATAGTCCCACAATAAATACCCTGAACCTAACATACCTGTCTGTCGTGGAGTCTATACAGGGGGATATAAGTGACGTTATGGATTGGAACTCTTCTCTATCTTTCCTAACTAGGAGCAGGGCTTAAACCCCCATTAGGCAATTCCCAATTCTGGGATTTTGAAAGAAGCACTATGAAACAGACCACAAGCCCCTTAAATGTTTATTACTATATCATATAGAAAGAACTGGGAATAAAGCACCAATACACTTGCATCTAGCAATAGCCTTCACCTACTCTGACAGCAAGCACACACACACAAATACATACATATGTGTTCTTACGCGTCAGAGGTCTCAGGTCTGGTCTCGAGAGGAGAGGCAGGGCGGGGGCCCAATTGAGGTCTATCTAGGAAACTAGCTGCTGGAGTCTTGGCTTTTCCCAGCCCTTGAGAGCATTGGAAAGAGTCAAGTACCGATCAACCTATAGCTACCTAAGTAGCTGGTCAGAGGGTACTGTGCAAGACATCTTTCCTGTCTAGGGCTGGCCTTTTAATACAGTGACTGCCTTATGATTATCCAGAGTGCAGGGTTATCAGTGCTAAGCCTGGAAAGTTCTCCCATTGGCTATTCAGATTTGGGGTATTTTCTGCTTAGTCACTGTTATTATGGGCTGTCCTGACCAGTTGGATCCTGCCTACCCCTACCTCCAGATGGGAGGCCTGATCTTTGGCCATGGGTTGCCCATACCCCTTTCTCTGAGGCGTCTTGATGTCTGACCAGGCCATCTTTCCTCATTGCATTGCTTAGTCCTTATCTGCAACTGTCTCTCTTGTTTATTATTTACTTTAATGTGCAGCTATGTTTCTGAGAACGGTCAGTTCTTACTACGAGGCCTCTCTTTGCAGATGACAAAAAATGCATCCTTCTCCTCCTGCCAGTCTGTTTCTCATAATATGCATTCTCAATGTTTCCTAAAACTAAAATTGCTATAAAGCATAAATCAAACGTACAATATCTTTTCAGCAGTTACATATGCAAATAATGTTCTCTTAGTTCTAGAATGCAACCGTACTGCTTCAATCAGCCTATCAATTCACTACAACTTGAGGGAGCCAGCAGCAAGTCATAGTGGTGGCCAATGCCAGGGAACCAGCGGCTAACAGCTGCAGTGCAGGCAGGCCCGGCAGCTCACATGCATGCCCTATCTGGCCAATGCAACCCGGAGGGCACGGCCAGGATGGCTGGCCATAGGAGGATCAAGGGGCCAGGACGGATGGCCACAGGAAGGGATGGATGAGAGAGATGGGAATGCATCCTGTAGAGGCCCAAAAACCAGCATGGAGGGGATGGAGAGATGTACAGTTACAGGGAGGGATGTCGGGTGACAGCATGAGACATCATGCCATCACCATCCCATCCCCACCAACAGGTGGTGGAAATGGCAAGGGATGACCAGGGGACCCAGTGCTATGACTACCCCCTGCACACAACAGCCATTCATCACCTCCAGAAAGGTCAGGGTGCACAACAGGGTGCCACACCACACATGCACTGTGTGGTTGCAATGGTGTGCAAGAGCACAGACACATCACCATGGCCAATAGGGCTCCAGTACCAGGGATAACTCACAGGAGGTTCAACAGGATGTCCAGTACACAAGGTAGTATGGTGCAACAACGGGCAGCCCTGCCATGGCATGGGGGATCCACGCCAGCACCACACCAGCCAACGGACCATGGGGGGTCCCCATGTCAACAGTCAAACATGACAGAGGCAGGAACAGGGGTAGAAATCACTATGTATTGGTGCACAATTTACAGTGATCCAGGACCATTTGAAGGGGGCCACCTATAAGCCACAATCAATCCTCATCCAGTTGGGTTACTATGTGTCTGCATAGGGTGTCACAGTTCTCCTCCAAAATCCACCAGAAGGCCCCACCCTGAACATGTACAAACGGCTATGTGCATGGAAGGGAGTGTAGCCCTCTATGTGTGTGCATGAGTGAATGCACATGTGCAACAAAAAGCAAGGGACATGGCATCAGCAAACTCCAGAGCATCAGGCAGGGGAATTTAATACCCATGCCCCTTCCCATCTGGTTCAGAGTAGCTGTCAATGTACTGGTGCAGTTCTGCATCCAGCTGCTTGTAGAAGCAGGCCAAGCCCCCAAACAACAAAGCACTCAAAGATCAAAAGTAAACCTAAATCAAAACACAATCCACTCCTATATATTGCCATTTTGGGGGCAAAACTCCCCTCTAACTAGCACAATATACCATGAAAAGTTAACGATGCTCAAACTGCTAGACCAGCAATTAAAAACATAAAATTAAAAGTGGAAATTGAGAGGCACCAAGCACAGTAACACATCCATGGAAATTGCAAGGCATTTTTTGTGTTTTGAATACAGGAACCAAAAACAGCTTTTTGGGGTGTTTATTCGTGTTTTATCCAAACTTGAATGTGCAAGCCTAGAGCAAATATACACCCCTCCTCGTACCCACAAGCTGCATACAACTCATAGTCTGCAAACTTCTTGCCACTGGTTTAACGTATTCAAGGTTAAATATTGTTCTTTTGTTTTTGATTTTGGATTAACTAGCATAGTCAGGCATATCCTCATTGTGGGCAAGGCAGAAGCACTCACTTTCTTTTCATTGACCATTTTGTCTCATCTGAACACTCTGTGCAGTGGAAAACTGATATGAAATGAATAGTTCTTTAGATGAAATTATACCAGATATTTTTAAAGTGCCAAATATCTTCCATTTTCATTTAACTCTCTAATTTGAAAAATAGAAAAGCAACTTCTTCACTTCTCCACATAGCAATGGAGATACCTGTTATTCTGTTTCATAAAGAGAAGAGGCACTGGAACAACTATTTAATTTAAAGGGGAAAAAGAGAGGCAATTTCATTAAAAAGAGGCATTGAAATGGTAAGCTTCCAATCTCATTGTGTGGATATCCTTGGATGCTTTATAATGTACTTGATCAAAGAGTAAAAAGGTGGGAAATTTTCTTTTCAATGTTTATAAATTATTGCAAAACATTTACATTAAAACACCATAAATTTACAGAGTATTTTGTGAACAAAACTTATTCCTCATCCTGAAGAACTTTTAATTAAAATGGAACAGGACAAGTGGACCAAAACAAAATAAAACTCAAGAAATAATGAATAATTGAAAGAACTGGCAACAATGAGAAGGAAGAAGGAAGTATTCGGAGGATGTTTAAGGAGGACATTGAGTCAGTTGGTGGACTGATTCTCATCTATGCACTTACCACTTAAGATCTCAGTACAGCAACCAGATCCATACAGGTAGCCTTTTGTACTGCTCCACAAGGACAAATAGTCAAAAAAAATTAAAAGTCCATCTGTAATAATAGCTCCAAATGCAGCATGTTTGACTTGATTTAATTTGCGGATTCATAGGGTCGGGTTTCTTGTTTGTTTGTTTCTTTGTTTTTTGTTTTTTAGGGCTGATGGCTACAGCATAGAACTTCAAGTTTTGAATCCTGGGGTCAAGTCTGGATCATTGGGTGGCCTAGAGCAAATCGTCTTCTCCCACCTTCAGGTCCCCATCAGTAAAATGGTATGGACTGGCTGTCAGGCCTCGCCAGCTTGCTTATGCAACAAAAATTGTGTCAGTCACACAAACTCTGATTATTAGAGCTGCTGGCCCCAGCTGGAACGGAGTGGATTCATAGACTTTAAAACCAGAAGAGTCCATTATCAGCATCTAGTTTGGCCTCCTACTTTACCCAAGCCATATAAAATCATCTAGAAAAATAATGAAATCTTAGTCTCCTTGACCAGGGTTTCACCTTTATTGCAACGCTAAATTGAAATTATACATGGGTTTCTGGGCCACAAAGCCATCTTGGGTGTTTTCAAATGTGACAGCGGGAAGGGGTCACCATGGTTGGATATGATTCGGAGAAAGGCCATCAACTCGGTCCAGAGCGGACCAGTACCCAGAACAAACGTGACATGGGCCAAGTGTGGCCAGAGAGCAGGCCAGCCCTAACCATGATCCAGAGTGGCAGAGAGGCTGGGAACAAGCGTGATGATGGCTCCGGTCAGGGCCAAACTGCTCCTGGAACCATGCCTGCCGCTCTGACACATAGACATGGCTGACTGTGGGCAAATGAAGTCAAAGCCACTGTTCCCACCCACACACAGCAGAGCTCCATGAGGGTGGGAGAGGAAGGAAGAAGAGGCAACCAGGCTGGCTGAGGAAGGCTGGCAGTGGATCCCGGACAGTTGAAGAGCAAAGTATACACACACAGACTAAGACACAAGAGCAGACCAGGATGGCAGCACAGTGCAGCCACCATGCCAAACAAAGCAGGGGTCAGCGGTCCCACATAAGGGAGGGGCAGAGGGCAAATGTCCGGGGGGCCACAGCACAAAGAACTGACAGGTGGCCCCCACCACCCCCGCCCCAAATACAGAAGGGAACAGTCACAAGGGAAAGGGGACTGCAAGGCCCATCCCAATGTCCAGGTCCAGGGCTCCATGCTGGCTGTGCATTAAGCAGGATCCACAGAGTTCAGGTCCAAGGGGTCTGAGGCCAGGGGGGTAGGACAGACCCACACTCCAGGTATTATGGTTCAAACGGGTCACCAGTGGCACTCCAGCCCACTAGCAGGATGACCAAGCTGATGTAGCTGATTGCTCAGGAGTTCAAGACCTGCATGGTTAGAAATGGAGACACCAGGAGATGTTGAACTTCCTGTCCATGTCATAAGTCTGCAAGAGACATGGTCACCCACACACTCCAATCCTGGGAGGCAGACATTCCCTGGCCAGGGGTCTTGGAAGGAGCAGGACCCCCAGACATGGTCCAAACCAACAGGGAAAGGGAAGGTTAATGATACAGAGACAGCTGTGGGAAACAAAACCAGTCTGTGGGCCCCCTATCAACTCCAAGGTCATAAGATAACAGTGGCATGCAGACACCACAGACAATGCCAAGCAGGGAGTAGAAAAACCTAACAAGGGGGGAAAGGAAGCTCAAGAAGGCATCCGTGTCCCCGGAACAAAAGCGTACCAGAGATCAGGGGTGGGGGCACATGAACCCATAACACAGTGAGGACAGATACAAGGAGGGGGAAAGATACCTGCCTCAGGCAAGACTGCACACCCTGAAAGACACACACCCAAGAGCAAAACCAAAAATCAATGCCAACGGCCAATAGATGCATGCAATCCCACCATCGCACAACACCATGGGAGCTCACCCCACTCACCACACACACACACACACACACACGTTCCAGGGGGTAATGCATCCCACCCATGGAAAGGAGCAGCACCCGTTCAGAGGAGACAGGCCCGCAATGATCAAAGAGGTCACCATCAGCAGCACAGTTGTGCACAGGACCCTGCATGAGACACACTGCATGAGCATGAGCAATCCGGCACTGGTTTGCCTCAGATCAGCATGGTAGGCAACACCCCTGTTAGCGTGTCTTCTCTTTGCCGCCAAGCACACCATGGATGTGGGGCAGGTCGATGCTCATCATCACTTCCTGAACTATATTGCAGAGTGTTATAGACAGCACCAGTTGATCATGCAAGCAGCAGTAGACCATCTGCTTCTGTCCTGCAGACAGTCTGAGTTCCTCTGAGAACTACATGCGGCTTGCTTCAGAGACGCCTGAAGGCACTGCCACCAGAGGGCAGGTGACCAAGCATATGGGCAGCTGTGGACCCTGTGGAGGAGCATCAGATCCAGGTGCCAGAACAATGGTTAGCTGATGAGGGTCGCCTGGCTGGAGCCAAACATGGTGCATGGCAGCTGCAGCTAATGGCATCTACCTAACCATGCCCATACAACTTTATATCTGGATCATGCCCAGGGCAGCACAGTGGTGGGTGAGGGTCCTGAACACGTGGAACAATGCTGTATGGCAGGTGAACTTCAGGATGGAGAGACAGCTCCTATTGAGGATAGCGAACTGCCTGCAGCTGTGGCTTGAAAGACAGGTCACTCCAATGCAGTCACCCATCCCCACAGTCCAGCAAGTGGCCATAGTGATATGGGGCCTGGCAACCCCCTATTCCTGTTGCTCCATTGCCCAGCATTACGGGGTTGGGATCAGCAGAGTGGCAACCATCATCCTTGCTTTCTGTGAGGCAGTCGAGGTCATCCTTCTCAATCGAGTGCTTCAACTCATGGACCAGGACCAAGTAATGGCAGGCTTCAGGGAGGCGGGATTCCCAAACTGCATCAGGACCATAGATGGAATGAATATAGCCATCCTGTGGCCCCCTCACGATGTGGATGAGTACATCAACTGCCATGGCTACCATTCGCTGCAACTCCAAGTGGTGACTGATGATAGGTGGTCCTCTGATGCATTCACCTTCACCGGCACCTCCAGACGAAGCCATGATGCCCAGATCCTCTGCATATCCCCACTGTTCGTCTCTATACAGATCTATGGTACAACTGCACCTGGACTATTGCGTGCAGTTCTGGTCGCCCCATCTCAAAAAAGACAAAGTAGAACTAGAAAAGGTACATAGAAGGATAACAAAATGATCAAGGGTATGAGATGGCTTTCATAAGAAGAGAGGCTGGAGAGGTTGGGGCTCTTCAGCTTGGAGGAGAGATGACTGGAGGGGACATGATAAAAGATTATAAAATCATGAGTGGGGTGGAACACGTAAGTAGGAAGAGGTTATTTACCCTCTCTAACCGCACTAGAACAAGGGGACAAATCATGAAATTAACTGGCAGCAGATTTAAAACAAATAAGAGAAAGTACTTTTTTTCACTCAGTGGACAGTTAACATGTGGAATTTACTGCCAGAGGAAGTAGTCAAGGTTGGCAATGTAGCTAGTTTTAAAAAGGGATTGAATAAGTTCTTGGAGGATGGGTCCATTAATGGCTATTAGCCAAGTAGGTTTTGGGGACGTAACCTCTTACTGTTGGGGGCTGGAACAATAGGGAATTACCCATTGTGACCTGTCGGGTACTTCTCCCAAGAGACAGAGAAAGGCCACTGTTGGAGACAGGATGCTGGACTTGATGCACCATTGCTCTGACCCAGTACAGCACTTCTTATGTTCTTATGTAAAGGTGGTTTGTCCTATAATAAATTGACCTTTTCTACAATGAACTTGATGAATATTTTTCATGGGATCTAGAAAGAGCTCACAATTTGATTCTTGGAGGTGCCACAGGAGGACATTGGGCTGGATAGAACCCTTCTATAGTGAAGAAGAAGAAGAAGAAGAAGAAGAAGAAGAAGAAGAAGAAGCAGCTTCCCAATATGTATTAACTTATGTAAAATGAAAAACATTATGTGTTTTATTTTTCAAAACTTTCTCTGAAATTTTTCAGGGCTGGGATAGCTTATATCAAGCTGTGTTTTCACACATGATCTTACGCTGAATCATAACAAGAGGATATAAAAAGCAGAGACTTGTAGACTTTCCCCAGTGCCTTTTCAATCCACAACCCCCTGTTGAATTAGCATTCCAAGGCAGTGCTTCCAAATCTGAAAACTTGACTCTAATTACCCTTAGATTAAATCTTGCGTCGCTCCTGTAACTTTAGCAATTTTAAGAGATGTGAAGCTGCCTGAGGGTGAAAAAAATTGATTTACAAATGTAATAAGGAGACAATGTTAGATTTACCTGCAATTGCAATTATAAACCTGTTCTACAAGACAAGAGGGGTCCTTAATATAATTTGTTTTCTGTGTTTGCCTACATTTCTCTCGGCATGTGTACTCTGCTTCTTACTTTTCTGGATTTGCACAGGGATCCTATTGATAAGTGCACTTTTCTTTTGCTGGCAATATGAATGCAAATGTTTAACCCATTTACTAAAGTTGCAATCATTGCCATAATTTAAATATATCCATCTGGCTCGGGCCAAATATTGTAGTGTAATAATTACTTGTGTAACGAAAGGCTTGTGTCACTGTTCACCAACACTTTTTTGGAAATAAGTACCTCTTAACTTACTTTGCTTCCCTGGTGTTCCCACAAGCAGGGGGTTAAAATGAGGATAACGGAAAAGGCAGGATTATATCCTAGGGTGTTTTTTGTTTGTTATTATGATTATTATAATTATTATTATTATTATTATTATTATTATTATGTTATTTTAGGTGATAAGATATCCACACTAGAAGAGGGGTTGGAGGTTTATATGTATCCTTGTTATGTGATATGTAAATTGCCTCTCACTCTTGGAAGTTTCTTGGTACTCAAGTTTTTGGCTATGGCGCAAGCTCATGCCAAGTATAAATAAACAAAAAACAAATAAAATGAGGATAAAGGGGATGCCTTTAACTCTCAAAACAACTGATGTGAAAGTGGGGAGGGAGGTTTCTACTCCTGGGAAGGTGATCTTTTGGGAGGGAAGTACTCCTAACCCCCCCATTCCAGAAACCAAATAGTTCTTCCTCCTTTTTTGCTTCCCTCACAATCTTTCTGCCTCACTTAATGCCTGCCACTGCAGCCTCCCTCCTGGCACTTCCCTGCAACTTTCCAAGAACGAAGATCAGGATATTGGAAGAGCTAATGTAGTAGTAGTAGTAAGTAACCTTTTATTCGACACAACCACTTGGTTGGTGCAAAAAGAGCTAATGTAAACAGAAGGGATGAGAGGTAATTACTTCTAGTAATTATGGTGTTTCAGGTATTTTTGTGAGGACAAGCCCTCTGTCCCCTCCCTCACTCTCCCTTGTTTCTCCTGCTCACCTAACCACCTTCGACCCTCCTCCCTTGCTGCCCCCCATGCCTGGAACTCCCTCCCTGCCCACATCCACCTTGCCCCCTCCCTCCACTCCTTCAAATCCCTCCTCAAGACCCACTTTTTCCTCACCGCCTTTCCCAATGCCTGCTAGTCATTCCCATATACCTACTGTCTGCCCTCCTTGACAGACTGCTGCAACCAACCTGATTGTAACCAAACTAAGCACACGCACTGGAGACTTCGCATCCGCTTGAATGTTTGTTAGTCTTCTTGTCAGGGCTGGGTCTTGAACCCATGGCCCTTGGGGTGCTGACAGGCTATCCAGTGCTCTGCGCCACCTGGTGGGCTTGTGAGGGTGCTGGGTTTTCCCCCTCCTGTCTCCCTTGTGTGCTTGCTCCCTGTGTGTCATGCCCCTTCCCAGCTGTAGCCAATTACCTTAGCCCTGCCTCCCAGCTTCCTGATTGGCCACAGGAAGTATTTAAGCCTTGGTG
>QEPC01009848.1:1353165-1395950 GCA_003113815.1 Sphenodon punctatus | reverse complement strand
CCCCCCCCCCCCCCCCATGATGATCTGGACTCTTCCCAATTAGGAACACTAGGACCACCTAAGATCCTGAGGGGTTGTTTTCCCCTCCAAGAACATACAGCCCCCAGGAGTGTATGGAGGAGTGCTTGGGTGAGTGTGTTTTCCTTGCCCCTCTGGGTCCATTGTTCCATTCCCTGGTCCCCTTTCCTAACACCCAGCCCCTGCATCACTCAGAGTGAAGGCACCCACATTGACAGCACAATCATTCATCCTTGCATCAGCTTCTGCCAGTGCAATATCACTGCTGCCAGGGCCAGTCGCTGGTGCTTCAGGAGGGGTGTACTGCTGCACCGCACCTTTGCTCCCTCTACCAGTGCTAGTTGAAGGCTGGGACTCCCTTGCTTCCACAGATGACTTTCCTCCATTAATAATCTCTGCTGCCTCTTCCCCTGATTAGACCTGCAGCTTGGGGGTGAAAAATACTGGTCTCTTAATTCTGGGTGGTGGGCTGCCACCAGTGGCAGAAGTGGCAGCACTGGCAGACCGGCCAACTTGCCCACGCACACCACAGCCACACCCTCTACCAGGGCCACCTGCCCCAGACTTGTCAGCAGTGGTACTCCTTCCCCTTCTCATTGTGATACAGAAAGAGCTGCACACAATATATGCTGTACACAATATGTAGTTTTATTTATATAATATATACAGAATCTAAGCTAAACCTAACCTACGTATAATACAAAATGTTCCTATCCTATAATCCTAATATATATAATACAATAGCCTAGTATCTAAATATCTAATATATATATATATATAGAGAGAGAGAGGGGGTGTGTGTGTTAAAATATCTACTATCTCTAACCTATCTCTATTCTATATCTCTAATCTACTAATCTATCTATATAAACTATACTACCTATATATATCTATATATGTGTACCTAGAGGGGGAAACAGGAACAGGAAGGAAAAAAATAAAGGGTAAGGGTAAGGAATAAGAATTGGGTGGGTGGGAGGGAAGGGATATATTGGCATATGGATTAGTGCAAGCACTGGCTTCTGCAAACGCACTCTAACAAAGCAAGAGAGCTAACAGAAGCACTATGAAGCAGCCCAGCCCTGCAATATAAAGGATTGCAGTGCCCTTCTGCAGAGTCCTCCTGATTGGTTCTGGGATGCAGAGGTATTGAGGAATCACAGGGTGCCATTCAAACGCTGGGACCTGCTTGTGCTGCTCATTGGCCAGAGATACATCCATTAGGTCCTTCCCCTCCCAGTTCAAAAGTTCAACACTGTTTCTGGCTCCAAGATGTCTGTTCCCTCCTCCCCTCTCCAAAAAAACATCTCCAGGCAATGACAAAGTGAATAGCGATTTTTGTTATCATTATTGGTTTCATTATTATTTTTTGTCATTTTTGTTATTGTAATAACGATAACAGAAACAACAATTTTCATTTTCATTATTGATATAACTTCCAATATCACATCTACACTGATGACACTCAACCCAGGGTTCTGGAGCCATCGTTCCAGTCAAGGGGGGCTGTCATTCCACTGCATGCAGAAGCAGTCATTCCAGTTCCAAGAACCATCATCAACTTCTCGAGTAAAACAAATTCCACTAGCAATGCGTAAACTTTGACACCCCCCAAAAGCTCCCCCCATTGATGCTCCTCAACCTGCCCTCCCCTTTCCAAGCAAGGGAGGGGCCTAGACTGCCCCACTCTCCTGTTTCTGATATTGGAAGCCATGGGAGGCAATGGGAGAAAGAGAGAGAGCCAGGGGGGGCAGTAGATGACAGCAACGCAGAGATGGAGGGGGAGCAGAGGCACACAGAGCAAGTCTCAAAGGAAGGGAAGGAAAGGGAGGGTGGAGGAGAAAGCAGTTGGAATTGACAGGAATTAGTGAGAAGGCCCACGCCACCACTCTGGCCTTTAAGGCAGGACTGATGAGAAAAGGAGAGACACCCAAAGGAGAGGGTAGCAGGGGTGACAGAGTCAGAGGGGGAGATCCAAGTTTCAGTAAGGACAAGGAGCTGGAGGAAGTGAGAGAGGAAGAGATTGTGGATGTAGAGGACTTTTTTGGCAGAGGAGTGACAGTTCCAAAGAGAGCAGGAGAATGGGAGCTGATCAGGGGGAAGGCAGGGAATGGACATAAGATTGGGAGAAGAGGGATGGCAGGGCAAGTGAGAGATGGGGAGGGTGGGGGAGGAGCAGGGGGGGAAGGTAGCCAAGGGGGAGGAGGAAGTGTGAGGAGGCTGGAGAGAAGTGATGGGCTGGGGGGAGCGGAGGAAGGATCAGGGGGGAGAGAAGTAGAGAAAGGAAGAGGTGGGGAGAAGGGGGAAAGGGGAGGTGAGAGATTAGGGCAGGCATGATAGCGGGGAGAATAGGACGGAGGCAACCCAGGGCATGGGTAGTGGAGAAGAGACAGAGGAGAACGAGGTGGAAAGTGGCTGGCCTACTGGCCACTGAGGAGCCACAAGGTGGCTGAAGTACGCTTAGCTGGATGTTGCCGGAGTATCCTGTTTATGGCACGTGCCCTCTGGCCTGATGGTCACTGGAACTTGGGAAGCAGAAAGGCGAAGCCCCATGAGGGTCACAATATCCTCAAGTGATGACAGCCAAGGCAGCTGGGAGAGTATGCAGATGAGCTGCAACCTCACCAGTCCCTGGCTTGCTGGTTGCTGGAACTTGTAAGACACATTAATATTTCTTACGTGTCCAGTGTCACAAGCTGGAGTTTGTGCAGGTGTTGGTTCAGGGGGGCTAGAATGGGGGGCCAGGTGAACCTGGAGAGATGGACTGCTAAAGTATGATGAGAGTGTGATCCATGTGTGCAATGTCAGGAAGGGAATGACACCACGAGGTTCACTGCTGATGCTAGTAACCACGAGCCGTCATTCAAAGTTCCATCTGATCGAACCAGCTTGGGGGGCGGGGAGAGGCACAGAGGCCGGTCGCATGGGCTGGGCTGGGCTGGCCCCTCCCCTACCTGGAAGCAGCTGGGGCTACTTAGCCCAGCTGCCAGCAGCGTCGCCAGGGGATTCCACCTACCTGCATTGCCTTGAACCATCTTGTGACTGCTGACGGGGACCCGCTGCTGCTGCTGCTGTTGCTGCCTGGCTGTCCCGCTACTCCATTCTCTCCCCTGGGGACCTGTGGGGGGTGGAAACAGCACTGTGAGCTTGGGGGGCAGGGAGAAGCACAGAGGCCAGTCACGTGGGCTGGTCTGGCCCCTCCCCTACCTGGAAGCAGCTGGGGCTACTTAGCCCAGCTGCCAGCAGCATCGCCGCAGGCCATGGGCCGAAGGGCCACAGCCAAAGGGCGCAGCACTTAGGAGTACTTCGGGGCCGCAGGGGACTCATAGGGTTTTGGTGGGTAGGGGCTCTTTATTTTAGGGCTAGGGAGGAAGGGTGGAGGGTGTAGGAGGGGTGGTTAGAGGGTGGGGGGGTGAGAGGTCCCAGCGCCAGCCCCTGGTGGCAGAAGGGGAGGGAAGAGTGGTGGAGGGGCTGTCTCTTATACACATCTAGATGTGTATAAGAGACAGGCCCCGCACGGGTGGCCGGGGAGGTGGTGTAGCGATTGTTTTTAGAAAAGGGCCACAGGGTGAACAGCCAGGTCTGGGGGGTCAGGATGTGGTGGACGGGGGGGAGGGGTGGCTATAGGGGTGTTTCTTGGGCGTAGACAGTATGGTTCACGGGGTTGGATGGCTCGCGCCCCGAAGGGACCTAGGTATCTGCAGGAGGTTCAGTCTGCCATCCCCCCCACTGGGGTGGAGGGAGGAGCCAGGTTCAGGGTCCACATGTGAGGGGCTGTTGCTGCTAAATGCGAGGTCCATTGTGAACAAGGCTCCAATCGTATGGGATATAATCTCGGAGGGGGCTGTGGACCTTGCGTGTATTACGGATGCCTGGCTGGACGAGATGGCCGGACCAACCTTAGTGAACCTTGTTCCGGCTGGGTATGCCATGCAGCATCAGCCCCACACAGGTGGCCGGGGAGGTGGTGTAGTGATTGTTTTTAGAGAGGACTGGCCTGTTAGGAGGTATCCAGTTCAGGAGATTGCAGATACTGAGGCCCTCCATGTGGTGTTTGATTTGGCTGGGGGCAAGCTAGGGGCCCCTTCCTGTCCGGCAGCATCCCTTACCACTCTAGCAAAGCTGGTCTCGGAGGTGGTGCTGGGCTCCTCCAGGACCTGGGGGACTTCAACATCCATGCTGATGCCGGCCTTGTAGGAGCAGAGCGAGAATTCATGGCCAGCATGGCAACCATGGATTTGCCCCATGTGGTTATCTACCCGACCCACGTGGGAGGACATACCATTGACCTGATCTTCGGTTCTGGCCTTGAGGTGGGGGGTCTGGTGGTGGTGGAGGTTAGGGCAGTGCCCTTGTCATGGACGGACCATTATATCCTTCAGGCCAGTCTCTCAGCGCACCCCCTCCAGAAGGGGAATGGGCCAGTTAGGATGGTCTTCCCTCAGAGTTTGATGGAACCCCAGCAGTTCCAGGAAGCCCTGGGGGAGTTATCCCTGAACCTGGACGGTCACTCTGTCTATGAGCTGGTCCAGCTTTGGAACACCTTGCTGGAGGAGGCCATTGACAGGGTGGCTCCGAGATGCCCTCTGCCTCTGTCTCGTCACCGCAGGACCCCTTGGTTTACTGGGGGCCGGAGCTGTGGTGTATGAAACGAGTAGGCTGGAGTGAATCTGGCGTCGGACTCGATCTGACTCCAACCGACTTCTCCATAGGGCCCATTTGCGGTCCTATGTTGAGGCTGTGCGGACAGCAAGGAGGGAGTCCCTTCCTGTCCTCATGGCATCTGTGAAGTCACACCCAGCAGAACTGTTTCGGGTGGTGCGGGGGCTGGTCAGTCCGGCCTCCCTCCGCCTGGATGGGGACTTATCCCAGGCCCGCTGTGAGGAGTTTGTCACCTACTTCGCAGACAAGATCGCTCGGATTCAGAGCGACTTTGACGCTGGATTAGGGGCAGTAGGCAGAGAGCGCAAGGGGGTGGAGGCCCCGTCTGGTCCAACTTTGTGGGGGGAGTTTCAGGAAGTGACGCCAGGTCTGTGAGAGCCACCAGTTGTGAACTCAATCCATGCCCGTCCTGGCTGCTGAAAGTGCCAGTCCCTCCAAGGAGACATTGGGGATGGTGCTGGTGAGGGTGGTCAATGTGTCTTTGCAGCAGGGAAGGTTGTCACCTAGTGTCAAGGAGGCTGTGGTGAGCCCCCTGCTGAGAAAACCATAATTGGATGTGGACACACTCGCCAGCTACCGTCCTGTCTCTAACCTTCCCTTTTTAGGGAAGGTTATTGAGCGGGCGGTGGCGACCCAGCTCCAGGCGCATCTAGATAGCATTGGTTTCCTGGACCCTTTTCAATCTGGGTTCCGCCCTGGCTATGGCACCGAGACGGCGTTGGTGGCCTTGGTCAATGACCTCCGCTGGGAGATGGATGCAGGATGTTCAACATTTCTCATCCTGCTAGATCTCTCGGCCGCTTTTGATACTGTGGCCCATGGGCTGCTGTTGAGATAGCTGTGTGACCTGGGGGGTCTGGACAGGACTGTTCTTGAATAGTTCCGTTCATTCCTCTCAGGGAGAAGCCAGCGGGTGGTACTGGGAGCTGACACATCTTGCCCCCGCGTTTTATCCTGCAGCATTCCGCAGGGTTCTATTCTGTCTCTATTGTTATTTAATGTATACATGCAGCCCTTGGGAGAGGTTGTGAGAGGGTTTGGGGTGCAATGTCACCAATATGCTGATGATACTCAGTTGTACCTCTCTTTTTCAGCTGACCCAGACCCTGCCGTCTCGTTGCTATCCCAGTGGTTGAAGGCCATGGTGGAGTGGATGTGGCAGAGAAGACTGAAGCTCAAACCAGATAAGATGGAGGTGATGGTGGTGGGGAAAGCAAGGGAGGTGTCGGCCTCCCTGGTTGGGGTGTGTGTGCCCTCCCATAGCTCGGCAGGTTTGGAGTCTGGGGGTGATTTTGGACGCAGACCTCCGCCTGGACAGCAGGTGGAGGCAGTGGTGAAGGCCGCCTTCTGCCAGCTGTATCTGGTGCAGAGACTGCGTCCATTCATCTCTGGCCCAGACCTGGCCTCCCTCATCCATGCCTTCGTCACCTCGAGGCTGGACTACTGCAATGCACTCTACGTGGGGCTGCCCTTGTTCCTGGTTCGGAGGCTGCAGCTAGTGCAGAATGCGGCAGCCCGCCTCCTGTCAGGGACGGGCCATTGGGAGCATATAACGCCTGTGGTCCGGACTCTGCACTGGCTGCCGATAATGTGCTGAGCCAGGTTCAAGGTATTGGTGTTAATATACAAGGCCCTTCACGGTCTGGGCCCCTCATACCTCAGGGACCGCCTCACCCTCCACGCCCCAGAATGGCTCCTTCAGCCCGCTGGGGGTGCCTTCTTGGAGGTCCCCTGTGTTAAGCGTGGGGTCACAATGGAGAGGGCATTCTTGGTGGCCGGGCCACACCTTTGGAACTCCCACCCAGAGGAAGATCGCCTGGCCCCAAGCCTTTTGACATTTCGGCGAATTTGTAAGACCTGGCTGTTCACCCAGGCCTTTGGGTTGAGGGGGCTAGGGGGTGTTTTATCTTCCCCCACCCTTATTTATTTATTATTATTATCCCAACCTGTTCTACTGTAATGTTTTTATGGATTGTTTAGTATTTTTTATATATAAATTGTTTTTATTATGAACTTGGTAGTCGCCCCGAGCTGTTTGCAGGAGGGGCGGGATAAAATTTGAATGAATAAATAAATAAATAAATAAATATTATATACTTTTTTAGGTGCTGCTGTTAAAATGTGGAAATGAAGGGGCTGAGGCGCTTACATCACAGGAAGGTCTGTGGTGAGGCAGGAGGGTCTGTGGGAAAGAGGTAACGTCACTCTTCTTTCACAGAGAGTGAGTCTTTTCTATTGTTTATGGATCGTTGAAGCTTAACAGTTCCTTTGGTACCAAATTGTGTAGAGAAAAGGGTGAGGCTCCCAGTCATCGAAGCACATTAGCATCTTCCAGGCACATTGTTCTCTCCTGACTTTAAGATGGCCCTCATCAGGAGCAAATGGCTCTGGGCATCTCCTGAAGGGAGGAGTTGTGCCACAACAGTCTTGCTAATGACTCCTGTCCTGACTGGGGCTAGAGTACTCAATTGTCCATGGATGGCAGGATGGTAACTGTTGAGTTAGGAAATACCTGACTTACGACCATCTCTTGTCTCCTCACAATCTCAGACAATACTGAAACAGGACAACCCCTGGCCTCTTTTCTTCCTCTTCCACTCCTCCATCCTGCTATTCTCAGAGCAGCTCTCAATACAGAGTCACAAAGTCTGCTCCTTTCACAGTCTTTGGGACTAGCTTCCTTCTATCTTCCTTTCTTCATGGCAGGACAACGTAAGATATTAATAAAATAAAAAAATTCTATTGCTACAAAAGGGACTGGCACCTCATCATATGGGATCACCGATCCCACATATTGCTGTGGATGACCCCCTTCTGTTACATTTTGACTTATTAGAGTCATAATAATAATTTATTAAAAGACATAACCTTAGGTCATTGCCCACACATACAAAAAGAGGAAGGACAAAACGACATACAAACAAAAATTCGAGGACAAACTAATACTTTCCATCTCTAAAAGGACTAATAAAGTCCAACAATAATCCTGAATATCCAAAAAGTAATATAAAAGATAAAAGATAACATATAGATAAAACATAACTTATACTAGAATATAATAATATATTATATAGGGGAATCACATCCCCAACCGTTTTACATACAAGTATTCCTTGTTACTTCCCCTTAGAAAACTCCTCCTTTCTTCCAGTTTCAGTAACCAAGCTGGTATCTTAATTCAAGTCCCTGTCTGGGATAGCAACCATTCCCACCAATTAACCCTAGTCTATTTGCTCAGCCATGTCCTAAGAGTAACCTAAGATGGACCATATCTACCTACTGCCGTACCGCAACTCAGTAGGGCCAGTAGGATCAAACATCTAAATACACTCAAAATTCGCCTTACCTTTCCCAGGGCTTATGGCGGCAGCACTTGACCCCTGTACAGAAATTTGAAATAAAGGGGATATAGAACAATAAACTTATCAGCTCAGCCTCTTAAATTCCAAAGGGGAACACACCTACAGTAACCTTCCCCTTCACAAAATCTATGTTTGCAGTACATGCCCCCTAAGCACCCTACCAATTTAAAGGGAATGATGGAGCCAAAACTGCCGCAACCTGAGTCTTGGCATAATTGAAACCCTACGACAACCAAAAGCTAACTTGTGAATTAGCCCAGCCAGGATTAATAAGCATAACTAACCCCAAAGATGTCATTTCCATATATTAACCGTGATCTAGCTTCATGTCATTACAGGGAGAGAACAAATCCTTCCCGACACAGACCTGCCCTGTCTAATAGAGGTGTAACCATGCTAGCCATACAATTTCCATCCCTTGTTAATCATGCCCATTTTAACCAGTTTCCCACCTGGATGCTAGTTTTTATAGTACCTTAAAGGGAGAGAGCTTACCCAGTAATGTACAGGTTATCGCCCCAGCTCTATCAATGACTTGGATTCAAGAAAATTCCTTCTTAATCCCATTGCTAGCATCAAGAATCTCATAATGCCAGCAGTTACCTCGGGATCCAAATCCATGAGGGCCATTTGTGTTAGGAAGAAACTCGACGCCCCTTGAAATTTCTCGATGAGAGGCTGAAAAGTCTCAGATCGTATAACATCATAAAGATGGCACTCGAATAAGATGCGATATGTGGACTCTACTGCTAAGTTATCGAACGGGCAAAAACAATCTCCATAAGGGATCTTAGCTGCCCTTCCTTTCATCACCTTAGTAGGAAGGGCGTTTACCCTAGCAGAGAGAAACAGGAACCTCTCCCGATAAGTTGCAGTAGATCCCAGGTACCTTGCCCCTGTTCCCAAGTGCGGTGCCCATGAAATATACCCCTCCAAATGGCAGGCACGTGCTGCCAGCATCAGGTTGTTCTGCTGGTCAACATCCCGGGAACGAACACTGATCTCCTTTTTTGCTGTTGTAAAAGGTCATCCCTAGATAATCTTTCAAGAGCCCCAAATGTGCAAGGTGGTCTGTTACAATCCGACACCATGGATTGGTAGCTGAATCTAATAGGGCCACGAGCAACAGATTTTTCTGGGGGGGGCCCTAGATGCCTTGAGCCAGAGAAGGGCGACTTGCTCCTATGCATCCGCGGTCCAACCACGTGTACCCGCTTCCAGACGTATAGTGGCCATTGGAGTTCCCTTAGGTACGTTAGTAAGAGAGGCCAGGAATCTAGATTGCAAGGTGTTTAGCGTTTTCCCCCATAAAGGGGCCCATAATGCTGCTCCATACAGAAGGATGGGTTTGACCTTTGCCTCAAACACCTTGATGGCCATGGAAAGATGTCTCCTCCCTGTCACGACAAAGTATCTGAGAATTGCCGTTAATTAGCTTTTTGCTGTCACTTCTACCCTATCCATATGCTCTGCCCACCGGCCCGTAGCAGTGAAGTTCACACCCAAATACTTATACCCCTTAGTTTGTTGGAAACACATTCTATCCACTACCCATTGATAAACCCTCCTGCTCCGGGCAAATACAACAATATTAGACTTGGCACAATTTATCATCGTCATTCTCTCGACAATAACTAATGAATGTCGAGATTTGTCTCCTTAGCCCGACCTTGGTTTGCGATAATAACACCAGGTCATCAGCATAAAGGAGGGCACCAATGGGTCTGGATGCTAGTTTTGGGGGATGATATCTCACTTGTCTTGTGCCTGGAATAAAGTCGTTGACAAACAAATTAAATAACACAGGCGCAAGAACTCATCCCTGCTTTACTCCCTGTTTAACTGGGATATCTGGGGTTAGGTGGCCTTCATGATCTAACTTGGCTGCGACTGATGTATCTTCATACAGAGCCTGGATAAGAGTAAGTAGCCTGGGCTCATTCCCCAGGGTAATCAACTTCATTCATAGATGCGGCCGATTGATGGTGTCAAATGCCGCCCACAAATCAAGAAGGCGGCATAGAGCTTCCCATTTAAAGATTTATATTTCTCCACCTAATGGTGGAGAACCAGACAGTGATCTAAGGTCATGTAACCTCTGTGAAATCCTGCCTGCTCGGGGTGGATTATCCGATTGCTCTCCATCCACTCCGTTAGTCTTGCAAGCAAAAATTTTGAATAAATCTTACTTCCAACACTAAGCAGGCTGAACTGTCTGTAGTTAGCTGGATCCGTCCTCTGTCCCTTTTTGTATATGGGAATCACTACGGCTCGAGTCCACCCCTGGGGTAAGATTCCTTGTATTGTTTATTTTAGTAAAGAGTTTAGCCAGAACTGGGAGCCACCATTCCAGATTCCTTTTGATGACCTCAATTGAAATTATTTATTTATTTAATAGATTAGGTCTGGCCCTGGTGGCTTACCATTTCAAAAGGTCTCAATTATTAAGCCTACCTCCTCCTCTGTTATCGGGGACCATTTCGGGCTAATCTGTTGTACATTCCCAAGGAGAGATATATCAGGGTTTACCCCCTCTATCTGCCCCTTCTGGGATGCCCCGATAAAGTCAACCCAGCTTGCAGACGTAATCGGGATAGAACATGCTGGTCTAGAAGGGGATGTGGCACCGTTCACTATTTGCCAGAAGGTTTTTGAGTCGTTAGATGTACCTGCTGCAAGGAGATCCTGCCACATCCTGTTGCCATATTCTCTCTTTTTCCCTCTGATGAGGTCCCTATACCCTTTCCTCTCCTGTGAGTACTGGGCCAGAGAGATACCCTCCTGCCCTGTTCTAAAATCTCTATACAACTTGTGGAGTTGCCACCTAGCTCTTCCACATTCGCTGTCAAACCACTTTTGGCACAATGGGCCCAAGGATCTGGAGCGGCTCTTCTCAAGCATCATTAGAACTTGTTGGTGTAATTCCTGGGACAACCTATTATATGATTCCACCACCCCCACCTCAACTGCCCCTGATGTTATCTGGGCCCTAATTTCTATAAAAACATCCAAATTCAGGATTTCCCTCCAGGCCATAACCAGCCTTTCTGACCACCTTTGATATTTAAAGGGGGGGGGGGTTATCATCCCCCTTAAGTGGGGATTCCTCCCCCTTCTTTGAGACATTTAATGCAGCCAGACTCACAACCAATGGCAAGTGATCCAATATCAGAACTGGAGCTACCTGAAAATTAACCAGCGAGTTAAAGACCTCTGATGAGGCCAGGGCGTAGTCCACCACACTGCAACCCTGCCCACTAATGAAGGTGAATTACCCTAATAGATCTGCGTATCCAGTACCATTCAAAATAGAAAGGTTTAATCCCTCCACCACTTGAATAAACCTCCAACCTGAGGGATTAAATTTATGGTCTTTAGATGCCCTAATTTGCCTGGTCGTGGTATTTATATTATCCAGTCACTCCTCCCTAAACGGGGTTGACATACCATCTCCAATCCCTATTCTGGCATTGAAATCGCCCATGACCAAACACGGGATATTAGGATGTTTAACCAGCAGTTCTCTTATCACTTGTTCTAAATCTGCCCATATCTGACTTTTAAACATACCAGCATTGGCCGAGGGCACATACATCCCTAATATCAGGTATCTATGCACCCCATGCTTTAACAAAAGTCCTAGCATGAATGGGGGGTATCTAAATTCTGCCTCTATTTTCCATTGGTCACTATCCACCACCAGACAGGCCAGTCCTCCACTCGCTCTACCTCTAGGAGCATAGAAAACTGCTGGTAAGGAGACCGCAATATACCCCTCGAGGTCTATGTGGTCCACTGCCCAAGTCTCCTGGAGTAGGAGAACCTGGTGCTGTCTGATAAAAGTGACAAAATCATCTAGATCTTTATGGGCATACTATCCCGAGATGTTCCACGAACAGATCGAAAATTGGGTGGCATGTTGATGGTCCAGTCATTCCTGCTGATTCCAGGCTTGAGATGAGGAAGCCTGCTTAATGTGAGGGGCATGGGATTTCTGCGCTATATTTGGCAGGCTCTCCGTGCCCCCCCCCTCTCCTGCATCTCCCCGTGATCCACCCTCGAGACCTCGCCCTCTTGGCACAGTTGTCCCTGCATCAAACCATCCACCTGCCTTGCTGAAGTGTCTAGTTGCGATAAGGACGTTGATACCAAGACCCCAGCGCAGAAACTCTCACTAGTTTCCATAACAAGACTGCCTATTTCCTCCGACAGGGCCATTAGATCTCTTACTGATTTAACCACTGCCTGCTCCTTGAGCTCTACTGTCCTTGACTGGGTGGATATGCCCCCAGTTACTTGCATTGCCATATTCCACAGTCTTTCTCCTATAGGGGGTGGAGTAAGACTACTCATTGTTGTTGTTTTTGTTATTATTGTATTTGTTGATTCCTCTTCTAAGTTGGATACCCTAGTCCCCGTCCTCCTTCCAGGGAGGCTAACCCGAGTGAACTCCTCCCTCTGGGGAACCTGGGGGCTAGACTCCACCCGGGGCGACTCCTCCTCCACCCTATATTCAAATACCTCCCCCACCTGTACTCCCCAGGAAAATAATAAGGGGATATTATCCAGGAGGTGAGAGGCGAGATTTAAATTGTGGAAATGTACAATTAACCGTTGGACTGTCCCTTGGGCTGCTAACACTCTGAAATTCCCAATATGGTGCCTGGGAACAGGATTATTCAAAATGAAAGACAAGTGGGACTGAATATCCCTCTTGGTTTTCCAAGAGGGAAAAGTTCCACATGGTAGTGGTCTTATACAAAGTGAAAGTGTACTTTGAATCAGCCTTGGTCTCCTATTGCCGCTAGGTTTTGGGTGGGTCTCTGCATTATTTGCTGAAACCCTAACAAAAGATCTCTTGGCCTGAGGTATCCCTTGTAGCAGACTCTCCCCTGCACCTTCCAGGACAGAGGGATCCTGGATTGGGGTACAGACCCCTTGCTCTAGCATCCTGGGCTTCAAAACATTCCACATTTCCATTTTATGGTTGAGCTTCTTCATTTCCCCTATAAGATCATTTGCTATCCTCCATTGTTGCTCCTGCTTTTTTAATAAGTTCATAATTATAGACAATTGATTAATCGTTTCCTGAGACTGGGTACTGGGGGAAGTACCTAGTTGATTCGGCTGACTAGGGATATTGAAAAAACTTGCCCCCTCTTCCTGCAGTCGCTCCTCTAAATTGGGTTGCGGTGCTATAAAGGACCTATCTTCCGTTGCCAACACAGTTGGCAGAGCACTTGCAGATAAGGGTGCCAATTGGGGCTGAGCAGAGGAACAGTCCTTTTCCACAGACTTGAAAGTGCAACCCAAAGGGGGACTCTTCCCCCTTTCCTTCAGGTTTGCCTTGGGGATTGGGACAGTCCTCAAGTACCCTCTGCCTAGAGTGGCCCTTGGTCACTCCCCAAGGTTCGCCTATGCGCTTCCTAGTTATCATGGTCCACTCTGTGCCACACGCTGATACTAGAATTACCCAATGAGTAACTAGCAGACCCACCCCTAGCCCAGCATAAAATCCTGTTGACCAATATGGAAGTTACAGTTAAAAACTGTCACCTCAAACTGAACAGGAACTCTCCCCCCCACCCTCAACTCCACCTATTCAGCCCGCAAGCTGCTTGTGCTTCACCTAGGAACCCCCAAGATGTCACTCAACATCACCAACATTTCAACATAAACCTTGTTGCCCCCAGTTTTGCCTAGATGTTCAGTTAAGTCTTTAGTCCCGCTCTACTCCCGTTACCCCAAGCCGGCGCTTACAGTCACCATGTAGCACCCTGTCCACTCTCCTAGGCTCTCTGAAGGGCTCTCCAAAGGGCTTGCAGGTGTCAGGTAAGTAGGTCAGTTGGTGCTGGCTCATTAGCAAACTTGCCTAGGGGAGCTCGGGCTGAGCGGGACCCCACCATAGGCTGAGATGTCTTTTCTATGCCTCAGGGCTCCACCTCCCCTCCGCAGCGCAGGTGTCAAGTAAATAGGTTGGTTGGTGCTGGCTCGTTAGCAAGCTTGCCTAGAGGAGCTCGGGCTGTAGGCAGAAGAGGGTTGGCCAATAAGGGCTAGGCAAGTCACAGCCCCAGTCTACTCCCAGCTGCTCCTTCCCCAACTGCTAGAAGGACACGCCCAAGGAGGCCCCCGGCCTCTGGATAAATACCTGTAGACAGAAGAGGGTTGGCCAATAAGGGCTAGTCAAGTCACAGCCCCAGTCTACTCCCAGCTGCCCTTCCCCAACTGCTAGAGGGACACCTATTAGAGTCTGACCTGAAGAACCCAGCTTCCCAGCGCTCCCTGCCATCCCCTGCCATACACCAGCACAACCTGCTAACAAAGCTGTATATGGTGGGGTACTTGGGGCCCACTAAGGCACACTCACAGGGGGCCTGCCCATCCTCCACATTCAGCCATCCAAATAAAACCCCTCTACAGTATTCTTCTGCCCAGAGGGAGCAGTCCCTGCAGTATCTGGGAGCTTACTTCTTCCTGTCACTGCCCCTTGTACCAAGCCAGGTATTACACACTGAACAGCTACTGACCCAATCGCTGGGGGCTCACCGATTGCTACAAAGGTCTGCTGTTGTTCCTGCGGCTGCTCCTGTACAGTTGTTCACTCCTGAAGTGGACGCTGCTCACTCCGACTCTGCTCTAAAACTTCCAATTGCTCGCCTAGCTCACCCACTATCCTAACACTCACAAGGGGTTGGGAGTGTGCTTTTGGGGTGGTGGTGGGATTGTTGGCCTTCCCCATGTTGCAGAAGGGGGAGGGGAGTCCCTGGTGTGAGCGGGTACATCCCTCGGGGGGGGGAGGGTTGCCTGCTAGTGGCAGAGGCAGGTGGGAGGGGTTGGGAGGGTGTCCCTCTCACGGGCCTGTCAGGGCAGCCTATGGAGGGTGGGTGTCTAACGGGGTTCTCTGAGCAGGGAAGGGGTTCCACAGCCATCGCAGTCATTACAGGCCGGGGGAGATATGGTCCAAGGGGGAGATATGTTCCATCTGCGAGGAGGGAGCAGTGCTTTGTGCCTGTTTCTCTCACAGCCCCCCACACGAGTGGGCTGTGGGTCGAGATCCAGGAGGCCCCAGGCCTTGGTTTGGTGCTGCTGAACGTGAGGTCGGTTGTCAATAAATCATCTACCATCTGGGAGTTAATCCCGAAGTGGGATGCCAACCTCATGTGTATTACACAGATCTGGCTGGACAATGAGTCGGGCCCTATCTTGGCCGACCTTGTTCCAGCTGGGTTCTCTGTGCAGCATTAGCCTCGGCTGGAGGGACGTGTGTGTGTGTGTGTGTAGCTATTGTTGTTAAGAATGCATTGTCTTTTATGAGGTATCTGGTGCAAGCTCCAGCAGGTGCACCAGATACCTGGTGCACCTTTTGTCGCTGCCCGAAGGGCGGCGACAAAAGGGCAGCGGCCGTTTTGTTGCCGTTGTGAGGCCGGAGCGAGGACAGCGAGGGGCCACCCCCCTGACAGCACCCACGCGCACGCGGCTCCTGCAGGCCTGGCTGCCCCCCATACCTGAACAGGTAACACCTATGATGCCTCCCTATACCTCCCTTGCCTCCGCGCCCTCTATCACCTCCCTCCTTCTAGCCTCTCTCACGCACCCCCTCCTTCTCCCTCTCCCTTCACCAGCAGCCTTTCTCCAGCCAACCTACCCCTTATCCTCACCCACGCCCATCCCCCCTCCCCACCCTCATCCCCCCTTACCCATTCCCCCTAGGCCTAAACCCGGCCGTTCCCCATCCCCCAACCTCATCCGCATCCCCTGCCTTCCCAAACACCAATTGCCTTTTTCCTGCTCCCTCTGGAACTGCCGCTCGTCCGTGGCTAAAGCTCCCTTCATCCACGATCTCTTCCTCTCTCGCCCCTTTCAACTCCTGGCTCTTACGGAAACCTGGATCACGCCCTCCAACTCTGTTACCCCGGCTGCTCTATCCTCCGGGGGCCTGTCGTTCTCTCACCGCCCCCGCCCTGAGGGCCTGGGTGGTGGTGTGGGCTTGCTCCTTGCTAAGCACTGCCAATTCAAAACCCTCTCCCCTCCCCCCTCCTCCTCCTTCCCTTCCTTTGAGGCCCACTCTGTGCGCTTATACTCCCCTCTACACCTTCGGGTTGCTGTCATCTACCGCCCCCCGGGTTCCCTCTCCTCTTTCCTCCCGGACTTTGAATCCTGGCTCACCTTCTTCCTCTCCGATGATATCCCCACTCTTATCCTTGGTGATTTCAACATTCACGTTGACACGCCCTCCGCCCCCTCTGTTTCCCGCTTTCTCTCTCTCGCTTCCTCCTTTAATCTCCGACTCTGGACCGACTCCCCCACTCATACTGACGGCCATTCCCTCGACCTCGTCTTCACTCGAAACTGTTCTCTAACTGACCTCTCCTTTGACCCCTTCCCTAGTTCTGATCACTTCCTCGGCTCCTTCAGCCTTTCCCACCGACCCCCCTCCGCCTCCCCCTCTATGCGCCCCTTCCGCAATATGCAGGCCCTTACTCCCTCGGAGTTTGCCGCACATCTTTCCCCCCTTCTCCCCCCCGTTTTCGCCTCCTCCTCCCCTGACTCTGCTGTCTCTGCTCTCAACGCTTCTCTCTCCTCGACCCTTGACTCTCTTGCCCCCCCCTCTGCTCGCCCCGTCCGCCCCCTCGACCCCCGCCCCTGGCTTACCCCTGCCATCCGCTACCTCCGCTCCTGCGCCCGGGCTGCCGAACGCCTCTGGCGCAAATCCCGCTCCCTCCCTGACTTCCTCCATTACAAATTCTCCCTCTCCTCCCTCTCCTCGGCTATCTCCCTAGCTAGGCAGCGCTATTATGCCTCTAGGATCGAATCTTTCTCCCGCGACCCTCGCCGCCTTTTCTCTACTTTCGACTCCCTTCTCAAACCCCCCTGCCCTCCCCCGCCCTCTTCCCTTGCTGCTCGGGATCTTGCGTCGTTCTTCACCTCCAAGATTGACAAGATCCGTCGGGATATTGCCTCCCGCCCCCCTCCGCCCCCCGCTCCCCTCCCGCCCCCTCCCCCGCCCCCCTCCCTCCTCGCATCCTTCCCTCCTGCCTCTCTCCAGGAAATCTCTGCTCTTCTCTCTTCATCCAACCCCTCCACCTGCCCCCTTGACCCGATCCCCTCCCGCCTCCTGACCTCTATTGCTCCCACTGTCGCTCCCCCCCTTCTGCATGTTGTCAATCTCTCCCTTTCCACAGGCTCCTTCCCCTCTGCCTTCAAACATGCCACTGTCTCCCCCATCCTCAAAAAGCCTACCCTGGACCCTTTCGATCCCTCTAGTTACCGGCCGGTCTCCCTCCTTCCCTTTGCTTCGAAGCTCCTGGAACGTGTCGTCTACTCCCGCTGCCTGAACCTCCTCTCTGCCAACTCCTCCCTCGACCCTCTCCAGTCCGGCTTCCGCCCCCTCCACTCTACTGAAACTGCCCTGGCCAAGATCACCAATGATCTACTTGTCGCTAAATCGAAGCGCCACTACTCCGTTCTTGTCCTCCTTGACCTCTCTGCCGCCTTTGACACTGTCGACCACTCGCTCCTCTTGGACTCCCTTTACTCTTTGGGCTTCCGTGGCTCTGTCTTTGACTGGTTCTCCTCCTACCTCTCTGACCGCTCCTTTAATGTCTCCCTCCCCGAGTCGACCTCCCCCTCCCTTCCCCTCTCGGTTGGGGTTCCCCAAGGTTCTGTCCTTGGCCCTCTCCTCTTCTCTATCTACACCCGGTCCCTTGGTGAAATTATTGCCTCCCACGGGTTCCAATACCATCTCTATGCTGATGACACCCAACTCTATCTCTCTACCCCCTCTCTCTCCTCCTCTGTCCGCTCACGCCTCGTCGACTGCCTCTCTGATATCTCCGCCTGGATGTCCCGACGCCAACTCAAACTGAACATGGCCAAGACTGAACTCCTCATTTTTCCTCCCTCCCCCTCCTCTCCCTCTGACCTGACCGTCTGCATTGATGGGGTCACCATCCGTCCTGTTCTCCGTGCCCGCAGCTTGGGCTTCATTTTTGACACGCACCTCTCCTTTAAACCTTACATTGACTCTGTGGCCAAATCCTGCCGATTCGCTCTCCTCAACATTGCCCGCATTCGCCCCTTTCTATCTGTCTCCTCGGCCAAAATCCTTGTTCATGCCATGGTTATCTCTCGCCTCGACTACTGCAACCTCCTCCTTGCTGGCCTCCCTCGCTCCCACCTGTCCCCCCTTGTGGCGATCCAAAACTCTGCCGCCAAGGTCATTCACTCTGCCCGTCGCTTCGACCATGTGACGCCTCTCCTCCTCTCCCTTCACTGGCTCCCCCTTCCTGAACGTATCCTGTTCAAACTCCTGGTTTTCACGTTCAAATCGCTCCATGACCAAGCTCCCCCTTACCTCTCGGACCTAATCGCCCTACGCGCTCCTGCGCGCGCTCTCCGCTCTTCCGCTGTCCCCTCCCTCGCTCTCCCTCGCTTCTCCTGCTCGCCCAACCGCCTTCGTCCCTTCTCCCTCGCTGCCCCGCATGCCTGGAACTCCCTCCCTGCCGACGTCCGCCTCGCCTCCTCCCTCCGCTCCTTCAAATCCCTCCTCAAGACCCACCTTTTCCATGCTGCCTTTCCCAATGCCCTCTAGTCTTTCCCCTTGCTCTTACTGTCAGCCCTCCTCTGCTGACTGCTGCTACCGACCACCTTGTAACCAAGCCAAGTACACGCACCTGAGACTTCGCATCCGCCTGAATGTTTGTTTGTCTTCTCCCATGTCTCTCCCGCTGTCCCCTCTCCTTGTCTCCCCCTCCTTGTCTTTTAGATTGTAAGCCACAGGTAGGGACCGCAGCTGATTATATGTTCTGTACAGCGCCAGGTTGTTACTGGCGCTTTATAAATGTTTAATAATAATAATAATAAAGTGTGGAGTTTCTCCATCTTGTGTTGGATTTGGCCAAGGACAGATTAGGGGTGCTGCTGGTGTACTGTGCACCCAACTGTCCGGTGGCATCCCTACATGCTCTTGCTGATCTGGTGTCAGACGTGATCCTCCGGACCCCTAGATTAGTGGTCCTGGAGGATTTTAATATCCACACTGACGCCGATCTTGGAGGAGCAAGGCATAAGTTCATGGCCTCCATGACAATCATGGGCCTGTCCCAAGTCATCTGCAGCCCCACACATGAGGGACACATGCTGAATTTGGTTTTCTGCACCGTCCTTGAGGCAGGGGGGTCAGTTAGTAGGTATTAGGGGAGTGGAGCCTTTGTCATGGTCTGACCATTACCTCCTTAAGGTGTGCATCCTGGCACATGTCAGCCCCTGACAGGGAGCAGGACCTATTAGATTGGTCCGCCCCCAGAGACTTATGGATCCAGATCGGTTCCGGAATGCTCTGGGAGATTTTCCCCTCGAACTTGACACCCACTCTGTCGATGATTTCATAGCATTCTGGAATGTCTTGTTGGCTGAGACCATTGACAGAGTGGCTCCTAGGCGTCCGATGCTGCCGAGTCTCCCGCAGGTCTCCTTGGTTTACTGAGGGCCTGCGGTGTCTGAAGCAAGAGAGTAGGCAGTTAGAGCATCGGTGGCACAGGACTCATGATGAGTATGATCGATCACAGCATAAGAGCAGTTTAAAGGCCTATGCTGTGGTGGTGCAGGCAGCAAAGAAGCAGTTCTTTCCTGCCCTCATAGCATCTCAAAGTCATGTCCAGCTGAGCTTTTTCGGGTGGTGAAGGACTTTGTCAGTCCTACCTGCCTCCACCGGGACCTGGAGCAACCCAGTGACTGATGTGACCAGTTTATCGAGTACTTTGTGGATAAAATCATTTGCATCCACCACAACTTCAGTACCACACTTATTGCAGAGGATCATCTTGGGGTTATGGAGGCACCGTCCTGTCCTGTTTCATGGGATCAGTTTCAGATGGTATCACCTGCTGATATGGAGTCCTTATTGGGATTTGTTCATGCCACTACTTGTGAACAAGATCTGTGACTGTCCTGGCTGGTGAAAGCCAGCCAGGAGACGTTATGGCCATTACTGGATGGGGTGGTTAGTGCCTCCCTGAAGGAGGGAAGGGTGCCTGATTGCCTGAAAGAGGCTGTGGTTAGGCCCCTGCTCAAGAAACCATCTCTTGATGCTGATGCTCCCGCCAGTTATCGGCCAGTCTCTAACCTTCCCTTTCTAGGGAAGGAATGGGCTGTGGCACGGAGAACATTTGGACTGCACTGGTTTCCTTGATCCCTCTCAGTCTGGTTTTCGGCCTGGTTATGGTACGAAGACTGCATTGGTGGCCTTGGTTGATGATCTCCATCTGGCATTGGACCAGGGTCGTCAGACCTTATTGGTCCTGCTAGTCCTTTCGACTGCATTCGACACTGTTGACCATGAGGTGTTGGTGACCCACCTATGGGACTGTGCCGGGATTGGCGGGATGGTCTTGGACTGGTTTCGTTCATTCCTGGCTGGGAGAACTCACCGGGTGGTCTTGGGGGAGTGTACATCTTCCCCCCGGGACCTCATGTGTGGAGTCCCGCAGGGTGCCATTTTGTTCCCCCTCTTGTTTAACATCTATATGCAGCTGTTAGGGGAGATCGTGAGAGGGTTTCAGGGCATGCAGTGTCATCAGTATGCTGATGACACTCAGCTCTACCTCTCTTTTTCTACCGACCCAGGTCACGCAGTCTCCTTATTTTTCTAGTGCTTGTCAGCTGTGGGGGGTTGAATGAGGTTGAGCCATCTGCAATTGAATCCTGACAAGATGGAGGTGATGTTGGTGGGTGAGAGCTTGGGGAGCCTGGGGATAGTTGAATCTCCTCTTGTTGGGGGGGGGCGTTCACCCTCCCATGGTCTCTCAAGTGCGGAGTCTGGGTGTGCTCCTTGATTCATGGCTCAGTTTGGAATCTCAAGTTGTGGCTGTGGCAGGGAGTGCATTTCAGCAGTTACATTTTGTCCGGCAGCTTCGGACGTATCTCTCAGACTCTGATCTCGCCACTGTCATCCATGCCTCCATCACCTTGAGGTTGGATTACTGCAATGCACTCTATGTGGAGCTGCCCAAGACACTGATCTGGAGGCTGCAGCTGGTGCAGAATGCCGCAGCCTGTTTCCTTATGGGGCGGGCCGCAGGGAGCACATGACACCAGTGCTCTGGGCTCTGCACTGGCTGCCTATAAAGCACCAGGGCAAGTTCAAGGTGCTGGTTTTAACCTTTAAAGCCCTTCACGGCCTGAGTCATGCCTCACTCCCCATGTGCCTGTGTAACCTTTGAGATCATTTGTGGGAGCCTTTTTGGAGGTTCCCCGGGTGAGGTGGGTGACCACCGATGTTAGATTTTTTTCAGTGGCCATCCCTGCGCTTTGGAATTCGCTCCCAGAGGAGACTCGGTTGGCCCCCACTCCCCTGTTATTTCAATGTTTATGTAAGACCTGGCTGTTCCGCCAGGCTTTTGGTGGGGTGGGGGTAGGGTAGGTGGGGTTGGGGCGGAGGGAGTTTTTCCCCCTGCATATATGTGGAATTTTTAACTGTTTTAATTGTTTTATTAATACCCCCTGTACCTGGAGTGGATTGACCATCCAGCCCTACCAAACCAGATCCCTGTGGAGAGGGGGGGACCCCATTTTGTACTGCTCCTGCTCCTGCTTCTGTCATATCACCTAGGCCCAATCCTCCCCCCCCCCCCATGTCATTTCCCACAGGGGCCCATGGAGGAGTGGAGGCCAGCTCACCAGCTCCTTGCCCTGAAAAACCTGCAAAGCATGCCTACAATGCCCTAACAGCCTCTCCTAGCTCCCTCAAATAATTTCCTTCTGTGGGGAGTGCGCTACCAACCCTATCCCCCCCCCTTGAGCGACCCCTGGAGCAGGAACCCATACCACGCCTAGCCCACTTGGCCTACTAACCCTTGTAGTTGGGACCTCCTTTTGAAAGCCCCCCAGCCCTGCCTCCCCCCTCGAGCTATCCGGCCATAGGGGCAGCCACTCCTTGTACCTCAGGTTCCTTCCCTGAGGCATCACAAAACAAACACCTAACCTATCTAGGTTAAAAAACCTAGAAGAAGTTCCTGGTTCTTCACCTACCTGATGCAAAGGTCTGCTCCAAACCTTGCAGCAAAGCTTTGACTCTCGCGAGAGTTCCCCCGCTGCAAGGAGCGGGAAAGCCAAACACCCAAAGCTGCTTGGCTATTCTCGCCTGTCACTCTCTACCTCATTGCTCCCCAGCCCACAGGAAGCGACAGGGGAGCAAACACCCTCCTTCCTCTCCACTGCCCTCCCAAAAGTGGCAGGGAGAAATCTAGCCTCCTGGCCCCACTCCAGACCGCAACACCAGCTTCTCATCCTTTCCTCCAGGTAAGGACCGGTAGCTATAAACTCCCCCCTGTCACGAAGGACAGGGGGACGGGGAGGATTTTTGGGTGTTTTTTCCCCTGCTTTTCTCTTTTCTTTTAACTTTTTCTATCAGTAAAAATGGTGGAAAGCAAAAGCAAAAATTAAACATCTGGTTTGCCCCTCATTTTCTCTTGCTTTTGCAGTAGAAGAGGACCAAAACTGAACCAAAATTAATTTCATCTTAAAATGAACCTAAATTAAAAATATATTTTTAAAAATAATTTTAATATTTTTTATCTATCTATATAAAAGTCTGATGTCTGTCAGTTGGTTGGTCAGTTTGTCTGGCCTAAGGCTTTTTATTTTAAGTTGCAGAGGGTCTGTTGAGCTCTTAAATGAAGGATCAGTAAACCCTTTAGTGTTTGAAGGTTACCGGGACTGATGACCGGGACCAAAGTTTTGTCCACCCATAGGTAAAGCAGCCCATAGCTAAAGCAAAAAGAACAGCAATTGCTGATGTCACAGCTGCTGTACTGCTGTTGTTGATGTCACAATAGGCTGTTCTGACCACAGTCAAGTTGGAGGAGTTACCAGTAGTGTTAGTAGGGATCAATAAGAGGGGATACGTATAGAAGGCCGGGGATGAAGTTACATCCACCCAGCATCAGGACACATGTAAAACTATCTTATGTATGCTTCAGTTAACATATATTTACAGTAAAGTACAGGAAAGAATTCAAAGATTTAGTCTTTAGGATGTTTTGTTTATTACCCGTAACTAGTTAAGTCATAGAGGTTTAAAAGAAAATATCCTCAAAATCTTTAATGACTAAAGGTTACAGGCCCAATGACCAGGACTGAAAATGGCAATGGGGTAAAGTGATAATGCACTGTGAATTATTGTGAGTTAGCAGCTAGTTTAATAATTAAAAAAAGATTCCAAACTATTTTTTGTAATCAAAAGGCTTTTCTTGGTTTAAAAAACTGGCTGATGAAAAAAATTTGATCACATTTAATAGGTCTACCTTGAAAACATTTTTTTATTTGTAATTGTTTAAATTTAGGGAAGAACCCAGAGACAGGATTAAGAACTAGGCCATATTGCAGGCCAAATATATACTGTCCTTCACACACACACACACACACACACACACACACACACACACACACACACATTTTTTTGCAGTTGTGAAAGGATGATCTGTTAACTATAGACAAGATTTTTAAGTTCATAATAATATTATTGGGTTACATTTGGTATGAATGAGTAAGAGATCATGTTATGGATGAAGAATGAGAGATTCTCTCGTGTTGTCTTATCTGTGGTTTCTGTTTGTTAGCCTGCTGCAGTAGTTTCCCACAGGAGTGTCATCTCTGACTTTCTAATCTTCTTTTGTGGCACAAACGAGTGAGGTGGAGAAGGGGTCTAACTACGAAGCAGTCTTCTGGAACACAGGTGAGGAGAAGAGGAGAAAGCAGAAGAACCTGGGATCAAGCTAGACAAAACAGACCTTCAGACTTCATGGGGAGGAGGGGGAATCTGAAGAGATGGAGGTGGGTGGCTGGGCATAACTCAACCTAATATGATAAGCTTGTAGACTGAAATCGGGTATTGCTAAAGGTAATGTGCTAAATTATGAGTTTGGGAAACCAAATAGAGATGCTGAGCCTGTTCTTGAACTGTACTTTATAAACCTGAATATTGAAACTGGGTTCAATAAAAACCTCTTTTTGTCCCCTTAAGACCACATTTAAAGTGAAAGAAAGCAACATCCCACTTCTCAGGGCCAGATCTAGGCAAGTGCAGCATGTGCAAGGCATAGAACCCAATAAATAAACTTGAAAAAATATGCAAGAAGCACTGGAATGAAAAACAGACCCACAGAACCATTCCAAAGCATAGGGAGCATTGCCCTATGGAGGGCCCAAGGCAATTCAGCAGGGGCCCCAATGCATGTCCTCCGTGAGCAAAGTAGAAGTAACAACATATGTGCACTATAAGTCATGCCAGACTAATCTTATCTCCCTTTTTGATAGGGATGGGCGAACGCGGTTCAGACGTTCGGAGTTCAGACCAAACTTGGTCTGTTCGGTCAACCGAACTGAACTTCTGAACCAAACTCAAATTTCAAACCAAACCGAATTTCCGAACCGAATTTCCGAACTCCGTTCTGTTCACCCATCCCTAGTGGCAACACACACCAATAAACCTGGTTCTGAATGGCTGAATTTGGTTCGGAAGTTCGGAATTCAACTGAACTTGGTCTGTTCGGTCGACCGAACCAAACTTCTGAACCGAACTCGAATTTCAAACCGAACCGAACCAAATTTCCGAACTCAAATTTCAAACTGAACTGAACCGAACCAAATTTCTGAACTCTGTTCTGTTCGCCCATCCCTACTTTTTGATTTAGTTTAGTGGATCATGGGAACACCATGGATGTAGTATATCTTGATTTCAGCAAAGCATTTGACAGTCCCCCATGGTTTCCTTGTTGACAAGATGGTAAAATGTGGGCTAAGATGATAATACTGTAAGGTGGATTCACAGCTGGATAAAGAACCATACTCAAAGAGTGCTCATCAATGACTCCTCATCAATCTGGAGGGAGGTGTCAAGCGGTGTGCCACAGGGCTCAGTCCTGGTTCCAGTACTGTTCAATATCTTTATTAATGACTTGGATGAGGGAGGAGAGGGGATGCTTAAGATGACACAAAACTGGAAGGGATGGAACTCCATTTTGCACAGGGCCCCAATTTCCCAGGATCGGGAAATGCCTCAACTTGAATCATTCCCATGACAACTGGGCAGGGAGCTCACTTTGGGAGACAGAGTGACTAATCCATATTGTACCAAAGATGGTTACCACTGACTTTAGAAGCAGCAACCAGAGACACACATATGGTGTGGTCTAGTCCATCCTAATACAGATGGCCATCCCAAGACCAATGTACAATGTATGTTCTGCTTATCCTCAGAATGGTTGGATGTCAGAGATGCATAGGCCTAGTCCTGGATTTTTGCACAAGAGTGGATTTTTGCAGTGATAACCCCTGCTATTTTCCTCCTCATTTTTCAATACATAGGATGAAAGTATATGAGGTCACCAGGATTACTGTAGTCAGTTTTGGCAACCTTTTCCACATTTACTTGGCCTGAGATACAGTGTAAATCAAATCTGGATCCCTTCCTTTTCAAGAATAAATTATTAATTAACTGAGTACTTGTTAGTGGATACGGTGTTTCTGTATCTGTCAGGTGTTATTTACAGTGTTTTATACTGTTTTGTAATGTTAGCCACTTGTAGCCAATTTAACATATTTGAACATGGCTTGTTATGTGATTATTGTTTAACCCTAAAGAGAAATAATAAAGACATTTTATAAATATATTCACAGTCAAATATTTCCCTATCAGAGAAATGAGAGCCCGAGTATAGGCCTGAAACGAATTGCGGCAATTGTTGTTTCTGTTGGAAACAGGTCATTCATCTTCATTCGTGCGACACGGAAACTTACTGGCATTCGTGAGTTGAATAGAACTGCTACACAGCCAATCCTAAACCCAGGTGCACCCCTCGTGTACCTCTGAACAGTTTGGAGAAACAAAAGTGCTGGCTAAGTGCCAGGGAAGTGCTGGAAATTGCCATAAAAGTTATGTAAAACTGTTGTAAAAGAACCTAGAATTCCTGGAAAGTGACGAAAAATTATGAAAAAATTATGAAAAGTACTGAAAAATAACCAAAAGGATGAAAAAGGATGAAAAAATGACAGTGGCAGGAAAGCAGAATCACCAGAGACTGACAAAGTACCAATGAACACTCACAAGTTAAGTGGTCCCCAAAAGACGGTATTTACCTACAGAATGGGAACATTTGCTCGCCTCTCAAACCTACTTTATTGTGAAGTTGACTCATAATTTAGGCCCTTTTTACATAGAAACTCTAACACTGATAAAATAGGTGTTACGTTTTATTATACATGGTACAGAGCAACACTGCAGCCCTGCAATATGGGCCCTTTTTACACGAGATGCCTCCACCCAGTTTCAATGGGTGGAGATGGGTGGAGGCGTTTGTGTAAACACCACTTGTGGTGGGTGGGGTGCATTTTGCTGTGTGGAGATGGGTGGAGGTGTCTGTGTAAATACCGTGGGCAGTGAGTGTAGATGCGTGCATGCTCTGGCACAACACCCATCTCCACACACCCATGGAGCAATGGACTCCACTGCCGATTGCTCCGTAGGTGGGTGGTAGATGGAGATGGGTGTTGCATGGGAGCATGCATGCACCTACACCTACTACCTGCGGTGTTTACACAGACACCTCCACCCAGAAAAATGCACCCCTGATTGGGGGGGTTCGCCCGCCGGTAACTCAACAGGCCCCGAGTCTGGGGGTGGTGCTGGATGCGGATCTCCATCTGGAGCAGCAGGTAGAGGGGGTGGCAAAATCTGCCTTCCACCAGTTGTATCTGGTGCGAAGGTTGCATCCGTATGTCTCTGGGCCAGACCTGGCCTCCCTCGTCCATGCCTTTGTCACCTCGAGGCTGGACTACTGCAACGCGCTTTACGTGGGGCTGCCCTTGTTCCTGGTTCGGAGGCTGCAGCTAGTGCAGAATGCAGCGGCCCACCTCCTTTTGGGGACGGGTTCAAGGTATTAGTATTAATCTATAAGGCCCTTCACGGTCTCGGCCCCTCATACCTCAGGGATCGCCTTGCCCTCCGCGCTCCAGAGCGACTCCTTTGGTCTGCCGGGGGTGCCTTCTTGGAGGCCCCCCGGGTTAAGCAGGGGGCCACAATGGAGAGGGCATTCTCAGTGGCTCGGATGCGTCTTTGGAATTCCCTCCCGGAGGAAGCTCACCTGGCCCCAAGCCTTTTAACATTCCGGCGAGTTTGCAAAACCTGGCTGTTCGCCCAGGCCTTTGGGGAGGGTGGGAGGGTCGGTTAGTGGGTTTTTTCTCTCTCTACCCTTCTTTATTTTCTGTTATAATTTAGTCTTTCCCTGTTTTAATTGTTGATAGTTTTATGATGTTTTAAATATTTTAAATATTGTTTTATATTGGACTTGTTAGCCACCCCGAGCTGTTCGCAGGAGGGGCGGGGTATAAATATATTAAATAAAGTAAATAAATAAATAAATAGCGATGTGGCCCAATCTAGGGCAATGCCCCCTAAGTTGCCGATGACAAAGGCGACTTTCCGGTCATTGGTATGATAAGTAGCAGGTTGGACCTTGAAGATCAATTCACAGAGAGCCACAAATCCCTGGAACGCCTTTTGATCCCCCAGAAATTCTGGGGCCCTTTGGTTCTCGAGGGGGGGCCTGGAGGTGGGTGCGGCTGATTGGGGGCTCTTTGTGGGTAGTGCTGGGGGCCACGGGGGCGGACCCTGACACCCGGGGTCTGTCACTCTGTGGGTTTTGTGGGTGCATGCGGAGGGTGATGCTACTGTGAGTGGTTTCCAAGGCCACCTCCTCCCCCTGTGTGACGGGGCTGTCCCATCCCACATCCTGGCTGGTCTCGCCAGGAGCAGCATTCTCCCCCTGCTCCGGGGGGTCGAGCAGGGGTGTGTGTTGTTCTTGCCCTCTTTCTGCCCCTGGCACAGGTGGTGCCATGTATGCGGGAGGCAACAATGTCCCTGTCCATGCAGAGGAACCTATCCAGTTCATCATGGAACTCCGTTGTGCACATGGCACGGCAAGACTTGAGATTGTTGTCCTTGATATACTTCTATCCGGACCTCAAGTCCTTTGTCTGCTGCATGAACTGGGTGACATCCATATTGTACCCCTGCTGCTGCATCTCCTGGGTGATGACTTCATAGACCTGTCTGGTCTTGTAGCTGTGCACCAGGTCGTGTTGGACCTTTTCGGCCCCCCACATGCATATGAAGTCCCAGGTCTCCTGCCTCGACCAGGGCTCCCCTTTTTGGGTACTGCGTGTGGTGGGCCTTCAAGCGTGGTGGTTTGGGGCCTGCCTGGTGGATGTGGTGACAGTGGAGCTGGGTGTCTCCTGTTGGGGGTATTGCATGGGGGTTAGCATCCATCCCGCAGTCCCCCTTTCACACCCGTTGGGTGCTTCCTGCCCTCTCCCCCCGGGGGGCACCGCAGGTGTACCTGACTGTCACTGAGGTCCTCCTCGGCGGTGCGTTGCTCCTGTGTATGGGGGCTCTACTGGGAGTGTGTGTAACAGTTAGCTGTCCGCTGCCTGCCCTGTGCTCCCTCAGAATGGGTTCTGGTGTTGGCGTCCATCCCGCAGTCCCCCTTTCACACCCGTTGGGTGNTTTCCCTGTTTTAATTGTTGATAGTTTTATGATGTTTTAAATATTTTAAATATTGTTTTATATTGGACTTGTTAGCCACCCTGAGCTGTTTGCAGGAGGGGCGGGGTATAAATACATTAAATAAATAAAAAATAATAAATAAAATGCACCCCACCCACTGCACATGGTATTTACACAGACGCCTCTACTCATCTCAGATGGGGCCGGAGGGGGACATAAGGAAGGCAAAACAGTCAGCCGAGTGGCCACAGGCCCCAGGACAGGGAACCCAGGGTCAACCCCAAAGGATCCGACTGAGCTGCAGCACAATCACCAGGAGAGGGGGTGAGCTTGAGATACCCAGTTCCTCCTGACAGTCAACCATGTCACAACCACCATAAGGTGCCCACACAATAGACCAGCTCAAAGGGAAAAAGAGGACACACAACCTGAAAAGGGAGCAAAACTACTTTAATAACAAAGAGAAACAGAGCAGAACACGGAACAGGGACAAGGGATCTGGGGAGGCAGCACAGAGAGGGTTGGTGGGGTGGATTCCCACCCTCCATAGGGACACTGACCCTGTACCTGGCTCCACCAATCTGCCTGGGCACAGTCGAGCTGGTGCACCCTCTGTAGGAGGTGAAGTAGCAGCTGCAGAACCTCCTCCTGCTCCCTGGTCCGCTCTGCAATCATTGCCTGCATTAAGGGAGAGAGGGAGAGGGATCGAGTCATTAGGACAGTACAAGGTCCCCAACAACCTGGAACCCCAAACAGACACCAGGGGAGAGGGCCCTGCACACACGCAGCACACTGACTGATCTCCTCGTACAGCCATGCCCTACCATGAGGCTCCAAGACCGCACACTGGAGCTGGCCGGTCATCTGTTCCAGACGAAGCATGGCCAGGAAAACAACCAGAGTAGCTAGAAGAGAGAATGGAGAGGGAGAAGGGGAAAGGGTGCATGGAAACTGTGCGGGTCAGCAGGAGTCAGTAAACGCACAGTACACACACCCCACACATGGACCCCAGTCACCCATGCCAGCACCCCAACTGCTTGGATCAAGTGGGAATACGGGCGGACCACTGATGGGCCTGAAATAGCCCACACTCACGGTCAGCAGCACGTCTCTCCTGACGCCCATCCATCGTCAACAGTGCAGATGTTGGGAACCAACAGGGTGTGACCTGAGTGGCGATAGGCGGGGCAGCCCTGGAGAGGGGACAACCAATGGTTAACCCCCGCCTGACACCATGCTTGGTCTGAGCCAAGGTGTTCAGGGCAATAGTAGCTGCTATGGAGGGGTTGGGGTCTGCATTGACCACCCCGTCTCTCCTGCAGGGTGTGACCTGAGTGGCGATAGGCGGGGCAGCCCTGGAGAGGGGACAACCAATGGCTAACCCCCGCCTGACACCATGCTTGGTCTGAGCCAAGGTGTTCAGGGCAATAGTAGCTGCTATGGAGGGGTTGGGGTCTGCATTGACCACCCACCCACGTACAGGTGCCTAATGGACAGCACTGCCATGGCCATGGAACAGCACAAGCACACATGTGGCACACATCCACTCCAAGAAGGATGGAGGCACTTGTTAAAGCAACAGGGATGGAGGCAGGGGTATGCAGAAGCAGTGATGGGGTCCAGCAGATGGGGCAACCGACCAAAGGGTCGCACAATACAGTGAGGAGGAGCAGCACTGTCAAAGGGGAGGCAAGGCACAGCACAGTCATGGGGAACACGTCACGGAGCGGGAGGTTGGGATGCCCAGCTCAGGGAGAGGCCAGAGGGTGCTTGTGAAACATCTGTCCCAGGACAAGACCCTCCCAGGCGAATAGGCCCCTGTAGGAATGCATATGCACATCCACCATGAACTGGGGAAGGAGGTGGTTCTCATGGCAGCTGCAGTCTTAACATCTGGTAGGTTCAGCACAGATTGCGGGGCACCCAGCTCCAATGCGGTAGGGGTCCGGTCAGTAGCGGTCCACCAACATCGGGGGGTAGCAGGCCCAGATCCCCAAGAAGGGCCTGACATCCGATCATGGACATGATATGCCACAGGTACACAGTAGGATGCCAGTGTAATCGGTAGCAACGGGTGACCCCCGACCTGGAGGACCAGTCCATACACGGGTCGAACAACCACCAGGTGAACAGCCGTGATCTCATGTGCGGTCCATGGGACAACAACAGCGGCTGGGTACCTCCAAAGAGGTTGTTGCAGGAGGGTGAAGTCAAGCTGCCTGGCACGTCTCCAGCAAGCCGGACCCCCAAATGAATGGCCCATCACCCACATGTACCATGACAGGAGATTTAATCAATTTGCGACTGACAGATTTAATCCATTTGCGATGTCCAGCAGCAGCTGGACATCGCGGCTCTGCCACAGCATTCCCAAAAGCATGTTGGCACATAGCGACCCCTCCTCCCTTGCACCAACACCGGCCTCAGGGCCTGTTCCACATCCTGCCATTACCTTTTCAAGGGCTAGTTTCTGGATTGTGCAGGGGTTTAACAGAGAGCAGCTGTGAATGAGCTATGCGCAAGGAGCTGTGCAACGCTAGCCGGTGGGAGACCTTACACAGCTGATAGTGGGCAGGCTGCTAGGCCCTGTGAATCCCTGACCCACGCATGTCACGGGCACGGGTGAGGGGGAGGTAGGCCCCCGTGGCCACATCGCAGCCCCGCTGTGGCCCTAGCCCCAAGGCGTTCAGGCGGTCCGTGCCGGTGGGGGGATGTGCGGGCGGGCTAGCAAGCGGGGATCCCTAACAGGTGTGTGGAACACACCCACAGTACTGCACCAATTAATGGGCACCAAGTATGGTCCTCAAAGGTACATATGTGGACCGGTTCCTGTGCCCGGGTGTGGCGTGTAGAGAGAGGTGATTGTGGTGTGGTGGGTGAGAGGTGATCGTGACAGAGAGCAGAGCTAGAACATAGGTGGTTCTGTCCATTATTGGGTATACATGCAGAGCACGAGGGAGGAGGATGTGCTTTGCGGTTTGCCCGTGGCAGCAGTCCCCATTACCTTGGGACAGTCATTGACCGACAGGGGACGTGTGAATCATGGTGTGGGTGTGCTGGGCACACAGGGCATGAGGGTTGGAGGCACAGGCCGCAACCAGGTGGTTGGTTAGTGCACAGCCCAGTAATTGGCCGGGTGCTTCAGCCGGGCACTTTCACAGCTGTGCAGACCTTGGGGCAAGCCACCCATTCATGTAGAGGCTAGTAGGGTACCCACATGGTGATCCATCACTGGTTCCGGTGGTGGGTTCACATGGAGTGTGTGTTGTTGGTGGTACCATGCTGCCTGTTGATAAGTCCCCTGAAGAGAGGGCCATCCTGTTTTTCACCCTGACTTCGTGCTTCATGATTCTGACCCAGGCGTTCCAGCAATGGACCGAGCTACTCCTGCCAGGGCCCTGCTTCGACAACCATGGAACACAGCGCAGGAGAGTGACCAACATGCGCCGAGCAGCATCGTTGCGGTGGACAAGGACGATAGCTGCTCGCCGACATGCCCTGTTCAGAACATCTGTGGCCCAGGACATGCGGCTTGTCCTTTCCCGGTGACCTCTCAACCTTTAAAGCCATCGTGTGACTGTCCCAACGCGGAGGATGAATTGCATGTGTTCACACACCAATGAATGGTGGGAGAACATGCTGGATACCTGGACAGATGAGGAATGGATGAACCACTTTCGCATGAACCTCTCCCTGTTGACCCGGATCAGAGAGTTCTTGAACCCACATCTCCGGAGGCAAGCTACCAACATGCAGTATCTGTTGCCGCCAGGGATGCAATTGGCCATGGCGGTGTGGAGGCTTGCTACCCCCGATTCCTGTCACAGCACTGGGGAGCAGTTCGGAGTGGGGACCGCGACCGTTAACAGGACACTCTATGATGTGTGTGACCTGATAGTGGAGCTGCTGCTCAAGCAGGTCATCCAGCTCCAGGATCCCAAGGTAGTGATCCATGGCTTTGAGGACATGGGCTTCCCCCATTGTATCGGAGCAATAAACAGCACCCACATCCCTATCAATCCAGCCCCCACATGCCAAGACGGACTATCTGAACTGGAAGCAGGCTTTCTCAATAAATCTCCAGGCCATTGTGGATCACAGGTGCCTGTTTACTGACGTGTACACAGGTCAGTCAGAGAGGAGCCATGATGCGCGCATTCTGCAGGCGTCACCCTTCTATGCCCGCATGTTCAATGGGGAGATTGGCCCCAACCTGTACCAGGTGATTGAGGGGGTCTCCATGTCTCCAGTGATGCTTGGGGACTGTGTCTACCCTCTGAGCCCGTGGCTCATGAGGGCCTATCCCGTGGCTCTCACACCAGAGCACAGGCTGTTCAATGAGCACCTATCATCTGCTCAGAGCGTGGTGGAGCAGACATTTGGCCAGTTCAAGATGCGTTGGCACCTACTCATGAACAGGAGCCAGTTCAATCTCGAGGATACCCCCCCAACCTTGTCCTAGTGGCCTGCATCCTGCACAATATCTGTAAGACCGGTGGTGCTGCCCTTGACAACCCCCCACCAGTGCAGCGAGTGAGTCCCATGCATCTGTACCAACATGTCCAGGGTGGGGCATTCAGGCACATATCAGAGGAGAACAGGGACGCTCTCTGTAGGTGCATAGTTGCCCAGATGACAGGCAACTAACCCTGGTATATGACTGCCCCCCCTCCACGGCCTGTGTAACCCAACCTATTAAAGATGGATATGTAATGACTAAAAGTTCCCTGTGTATTCTTCGTTAGGTACTAGGGGTCCCCTAGTCCTGTGTGACCTGTGTCCCACACAGTGGGGTCACCAACTTGCTTGCAACCATGACGTTTGTCATGCTTCAGGTTTTGGCCTGTCTCCAGATGGTGGTTAGCATAGGCAGTGCAAACATGCTACCTGTGTGCAGGCCTATACCCTTTCATGGTTGGTCTGTCATCTCCCCACCACCTTCTAGCAGGCAGGAGTGGTACAGGTTCTGTACCTGTATTGCGCATGGCATGACCCTGTATGTCTGTTTCCAGACCCCTCCCCACACATGAGTCCCCCTTGACATAACGATTGACATAGAGGTGCAGTATAAGAATATTTTATTGGGGTGTATGTACATGGGGAGGGGGTTATTTTTTGCAGAGTCTTCCCTGTGCCTGCTTCAGCACACCACCGGGGCTTGATCCCCTATGGGCCCTTGCTGCCACCATTCGCTGAGAGTGGCAGCCTGACAGCCCAGACTCTCAGTCATCCACTGGCCACTCCACTCCGGGCTGAGGTACTGGACCCTGTGATGTTGGAACATACGGTAAGTGTTACAATAGTACCTTGGATGTAATCTCTGCACCACAGCCCTTTTTATAGCCCTCTGGGGTTCCATGGATCTCCATGCTGAATCCCCTTCACCCATCCCTCTGCAGGTAGTGATGCATTCCCCCCGCCCACCTCCTTTGCAGACAGATATGTGGTCCGGCTTATCAGAGCTGGTGGGGTGGCCGGCATAGGTGGTTGGTCATCTGGGGGTTCTGGGATGTTCAGAGGAGGCCATGGTTTCCAGAAGAGGGGTCTCGGAGGCAGCTGTGGAGGAACCGGGAGGGGTGCAGGCTGGAAGGGTGGCCCCACAGGCTGCTGTTTTGGGGCTATGTGAGGGAGAAGGACCCTGTGCATGAGGCCAGGGAACGGGTGCTGCTGGGGAAACCAGGGTTGGCTGAAGTGCTGGGGAGGGGGACCTGCACCTATGGGAGGGCACCCTGGTGGTAATCAGCCACCATCCTTCCATCCACACCTGGAGGGCCCATGTCATGCTGGGGCTCTCTCTGCAGGAGCTCCACAGACTCCCCAATGAGGTCAAGGGCCCGTGTGGCTGTCCCCTCCAGCGTGACACAGGCCCTCACCCTCTCAGCCCTGTCAAGCCGCATCTTGCAGTGGATGGTGGCAGACTGGCACCTGTCCCACAGGTGTTCGGTGCGGGACTGGTTGAGCATTGCTACCAATACGTCCCGGTCCCTATCCCCCCTCCCCTCTTTGCACCTCCCTGGTGAGGGTGAGCTCCTCTGAGTGCACTTCGGCTAACCTTCTGCTTTCCTCCAGCAGTTCCCTTCCCAGGTCCTCTCTCCTCCTTCAGTTCCTGGCCCTCACAGGACCAAGGGGCTCATCTGTGGAAGACATGTTACCCCATTGGGTTTGGTTGCTTGTCATTTCTGTACCCTGTACCCCTAGCAGTGCATCTGTTTTGCCACAGGGAGTGCCTGTCACCCCCTCCGTGTCTGTCCCTGTGTTGGTCGAGAGCAATAGGATGGGGTCCCCGTATTCCCATCCTCTGTGTCGGACTGCAGTGATGGCCCCATATGAGTGCACCTTCACCCGGGGTTGTGTTGTCCCAGTACCTCATTGTGGGCATGTGTCTTAAAATTGTGTGTTCTTTTGGAACAAATCAGTGATGACTCAGACGAGAGGTACCAAGAAAACTGTTTTATTAAATACAAAGCATACAAAAGGTAAATAAAAGCTTCTCACAGCCCTTTCTGCAAGCCAGGGAACCCCAACAACGGCTTCAAGATGATCCCCAAGTGGGCCCAAGGTTCTGCCGTACCCCTCAGCACATCTGAAAAGTGGCCAGCAGTGAAGTTCCAACACTGGTCACTGGTTTCTCTGTCTTATACTATTTTTAACCCTGAAAGCTCACTATACAAACACTGCACGTGTGCTAAACAGTTCTAACTATTGCAAATGTGCCTCACCCTGGGCTGAGTCATTTCCAACTCACAATTAAGCAAACTTAGTACCAAGGTTACAAGCTAATAAGGAAGCTCAAAACACTACATCCCTAGCCTGCCTTAATAACCTGCAAAACAACTATTATGGGCTATACAAAGCAGGCTCATGCATACAGCTCAAAGGAAACAAGATGGATTCCAAAGGAAGAGCAGACCAAATAAGATATGTGTGTCCCTAACTGGCTTCACTGGCTTAGAATGGGTCTTCCGTGATCTTTCACTACGCATGTCTCATGGTCCCTCCTCCCTTGTAACCCCACATCTGCATTCCTGCCAGGGGGTGTTAACCCATGTAGCTAGGTTCCCCTACCCCCCAGTCCTTCCCTGTCATGCATGGTGGGTATATTACTCAAGGGGCTACCTCTGTGGTCTGCCTGCTACCCCATCACCCTGGCACAGCCCACAACCCTTCCCTTGTCCATGGTGGCCTACCATAATTGTCCTGTTGACCGGGTCTCAGGGATGCCACTGCTTCCTCCTCGACCACTGCCTCCTCCGCGACCTCCTTCTTGTGAACATCCAGGCACCCTTGAGTTGTAATGGGAATGGTAATCCATCAGTTGATCCCTGCTGCCTGGCTTAGACTCTGGTCACTGTGACCGGGATCCTCCCTCCCAGGCCCTCCCCTCCGGGCCCTGGTTGTGTTCCTACCTGGATCATATTCCTCCATGTCTTGGGAGGCATCCTGGGTGTCCATCCGCTCCACGTGTTTTTATCTGGCTCAGGTGCGCAGACCAAAAAGCTGATGTGGGGACTTGGAGGAGTACCCCCAATCTGCTGTTTGGCATGCTTACCTGGGTTGGATGAGGATACTTTTCTGCCCCCCCCTAATAATCTGTTTGGAAGGCCAGTTGAGCGAGTTCCTTCATCCTCCCCATGCCTCCAATCATCTGTTTGGTGGGCTGAATGAACATGCTCCACCAGGCCCCCAGATCAACTGTTTGGCAGTTGGGTGAGCTTGCTCTTCTCGATCTGATCCTTGGCTTTGCCTCATGACTGGGCTGGGCAGGGCCTAACAGACGAGAGGGCATACATTAACCTGGATTCAGCTGGACAAGCCTTAGTCCAGGCTGTACTGCCCACCTTCTTTTGATGACACATCTGGTAGCAGCCGGCTGCTCATCCCAAGGCAGTAGCGGTCGAACATCTGGCAGCCACCAAACTGATGAACAGGCGACTCACATGCTATTGTAGGTGACTGTCTTGTTTGTTTTTACCCAATATTTCATTGTCTACATTACATAAAAACAAACTGACACACAGAAGAATGGCAAAGAATTGAGTGTAAGGCCTAGCTTCACTCTGCCAATTAACATTTTTCTTTGATATATCTCATGAAATGTCATTGAAGATTTATTTATGGGGTTGTTGGAACAACAAGGATACTTCAAGAAGAGAAAACCCTTTTGCAGGGGATGGACTGGCACCCAGTGTCCCTCCCTCCCCCAGGTGTCGCAGGTAAGGGACTGCCCAAAGTGGACTGCCCCTGTAACAAGGCGATGGGTAAACTCATAAGGGGCATTGGCGAGCACACGGTGCATCATCGAGAAACTAGATTCCAAGATGAGTCTATACATTTGGGATGGTGTGCACCTGTCAGACAAGGGAAATGACATTTGGCTCAGTAACACTAGGTTTAAGCTCCAAGAGCAACTGGTCATTCCTGTGTGGGGAAGGGGAGGTTGGGGCAGTGAGGTCGCCTCACCACCTGCCACCTTCCCCTCCCCCCCACCTTTTGTGGTGGATAAGCAGACAGAGAACCCAGTAAAGTATAATGTTGAGTTGGGTGGACATTGGATAATTGCAGCAATGGTTATTAACAGCCAGGGGAGGTCTTGGATTGAGCTGTGCATGGTTGGGTGGGAGTGTTTCTTCCTATCCTCATTCCTCTTGCCTCCCAGGGGCAGGGATGGTCCTACTTTGCAAGCGGGGCCAACGTAAGGCAGGGGAGAACCCATTTGGCCCCTCCCCCATAAATTTAGCTGTTAGCAGTGTCAGTCCTTTGGTTCTCTCTCTGATATTGACACAGGGTATGCCCTGACAGGGGCTGCCCTTAGGGATGTGTGGTGCAGAACCCAGGACAATGGGGGGTGCCCCAGGATATAGCAAGGTGTGGCCTGATATGGGATGTCACGTGTGATGCTGTATTTAGTAAAGTTGCGGCCAATGGCCTTTTCTATACCAACTCTGTTTGTCATGTAGTCTTTGGGGACATGCCTCCGCAATAGGTTTAATGATCTGGTGGCTCTTTTCCATCTCTAATGTTTATGAGCCTCTAAGAATGGAGGTTAAGAATTCACCCATTGTTAAATGTGTTCTGATATTGAGAACATCCATTAACCTCTTATGAACATCTTAAAAAATGAAGAGTATTGAAAATGCTCCAAAACCAATGAGTAGTGGAAATAGGAAATTAATGTTGCAGAGACATCAATGCTCAGGGATTTATTCTTTTGAAATCACTTATCTTGCATTGTCTCAAAGAACAGGACCTCCATCTTTTCATATAAAATAGATAGTTTGAATGAGTGAATGGGTTGTTGAAAATTGGATTTAACATTTTTGAAATATGTTTTGGTAAGGAGCTCTATAAATTTTACTCTCTTTTTGTTTATGGCTTTGTAACTGCTCCAATAGTTTTCTTTAAAGGATGTAGTGGTCCCCCCCCCCCTCCCCCAGTTATTTGTCAGTTCATTTGTCATGACATTTTTTTGCCTCCATTATTAATCAATAGTCCCCAAATGTACACACAGTAATACAGATAAAAGCCCTCCTGCCTCCATTCTCTCTCTCTCTCTCTCTCTCTTGTATAAAGAAAATTGTATGAAGAATTCTCTTGTGATCTGTTATTGACTGAGGACTGAGAATAAGGGACCTACTGAAGTGTGAGAAGGCAGTCAGTTCCTGATCCACAAATCCGATGGGATTATTGGTAGATTTTTAAAAAAAATTATTTTTATTCAAACACACCTCTTAAAGATTCATGTCACCCCGCCCCGCCAAGAAAATGAGAAAGCACAAGAACTTTAGAGAAGGAAGTTTGCCATGTGAGAGAAGGGACAGTTCTTAGTACAGTGGAAAGGCCCTCCTCCTTATACTGTCGCAGTATAGAGCAGTTAAAAACAATCCATGCTTCTTATGCACAGCATTGGGCACCAACTAAAGGTGCAATCCCCTCCTCGCTAATGTCAATGGCTCAGCTCCCATTGCCTTTGCTAGGTGAGGTTCACATCCTCAGTGGGTGGGTTTACACATTTGCTCAACGTGGTTTCACAAATGTGACTTTTTTTAGTGGCTGGTCACAGACAAATATAGAAGGGAAGGCACACAGAGGAAAAATTATAGGAAGCAAGACACCGAGTAAGTCAAAGAGGCTGTAATGCAGGTGTTTGGGACTCTACAAGTGCATTAGTCTTGGGGAGACTTTCAGATTACTAAAGAGGAGTAACACCATTGGGTGTCTTAGATGGATGAGGGGGTGCTCACCCATGGACCTGCTCCGGGGGTGCACCCCTACGTCTGTCCTATTGCAGGCCCACCTGGGTTCATTTTAAATAGACCCAGTGCTGCCATGGCCTACGGTCAACCTGCACAGCACCCCCTCAACCACACCATAGAGCTGTGGGCTGATTGACTGTCACCCTAGGATGCTGCCCACAACTCTATGGCATTGCCCAGGGCCAAGTAGATGGACCGCAGCTCCACCTCTGTCTGGTGCCCCAGGTTTGGGCAACCCGCTCCACTTGTGGAGCTCCACCTCTCCTCTGCCTGCACATCTGGCAGGCCACCTTTAACAGCTGGCCTGCCCAAGTGTGAAGTAGAACAGAGCTTTGGGTGTGATCCATGTAAAATCACCCATTAATTATTATTAATTATATCTATTAATTATTATTATTATTATTATTATTATCAAACATATAGATAGCGCAAGCAATGTAGCTGGTGCTTTACAAAGTAATTGAATAGACATGATCCCTGCCCTAGGGCTTCCAATCTGAGAGACGGGGGTGGGGTGGAGATGAAGGAAGGAGAACAGAGGGAGAGACAAGGAGTGTAACATTCACGAGGATGCGAGGTCCCAGGTGCATGTGCTTGGCTTCGGCTTGGTTACATTGAGAATGATGGCTGGTTGGTCCATGTGGGGAGGATATGAGTACACAGACCTGAGGTAACAGATTGTACTGAATGGAGGGTATCAGCAGGAGTTAGGTGAGGGGACCAAGGAGTCGGGGAGGGCAGAGCGGAAGAGGTGGGTCTTGAGGAGGGATTTAAGGTATGAAGGGAGGGGGCGAGGCGGATGTGGACAGGGAGGGAGTTCCAGGCATGGGGGGCAGCTAGGGAGAATGGACAAAAGCAGTTAGGGGAGCAGGGGAGGTGTGGGAGGGAGAGAGAGGGGACAGAGGAAGAGCAGAGTTCACGGACTGGAGTACGGAGGGAAATTAGCGCAGAGAGGTAGGGGGGAGCAAGGTTTTGAAGAGCTTTATAGGTGAAGACTAGGAGCTTGTGCAGGATTCGTTCAGGAAGAGGGAGCCAGTGAAGAGAGGAGAGGAGGGGCTGCATGTGGTCGAAGTGACGAATGAGGTGGATGACCCTGGCAGCAAAGTTTTGGATGGAGATAAGGAGAGAAAGGTGAGAGCAGGGGAGGCCATGGAGAAGGAGGTTACAGTAATCAAGGTGAGAGATGACCAGGGCATGAACAAGGGTTTGGGCAGAGGAGACAGAGAGAAAAAGTGTGAATCTTAGCAATGTTATGGAGCGAGAAGTGACAGGATTTGGCAACAGAGTCGATGTAGGGTTTAAAAGAAAGGGGTGAGTCAAAGATGAAGCCTAAGACTCTGAGGTAAACTGGTTGCACTGGGGATTGATAATAATCTTTTGTCACTTTTAACTCAATTATATTCCAACAATCAAGCAAGAGTTAAAACAGGCCCTGGTAACCATCTGAGTAGGTACATTCTGATCAAAAGAGGGGTTAGGCAGGGGTGTGTGCTGGCCCCATTGCTATTTAACATCTACCTTGCAGATCTGGTAAAATCTTTGGAATCGGTGAGCACACATGCTCCCAGGGTTGGTCCTTACCATGTCAGTTTATTACAATTTGCAGACGATTTAGTCCTCATTTCCCAGACAGCTATGGGGCTAAAGCATCTAATTCAAATACTGGACAACTATTGTGCCATTAATGGACTTTTGTCCAATCCCCAGAAGTCCAAGGTAATGATTTTGGGCAGATGTAAATCATCAGTCAAGTGAATGATTAACCGCAACCACTTGAAGTGGTCCAATTTTTTACCTACCTTGGGGTAACCTTTTCATGCAGGGGTATGTGGGCCAAGCATATACAGGGGCAAGTTGCAAGAGCAGTACAATTGGCTGGTGCTATAGGCAGGGCAGCAAGGATATCTTGGGGGATTCCAATTTCTACTTTTTTGAGCGTTTATAGAACTAAGGTCCCACCTACAATGGTGTTTGGTCTGGACATCATCCCGGACCCTATAATTCAACCTCTGGGGAGGGTCCAGAACATGTTCCTGCGTCAGATGCTTCAGGTGGAGAAGAATGTCCCGGGCCCAGTTTTGAGGCCTAAGACGGGTGTTTTTTCCATTGACCTGGCTGCCAAGTTTATTTTGATACATTATTGGATGAGGCTGCTCTCCCTACAAGAGAATTCGTTACCACGTTAATGCCTGTATGAGGAGTTTTTGTATACGGGCCCAGGAGGTTACCCCTGGCTTAGGTATTTGGGCTGGTTGCTCCAGAGTCAGGGCTTTTCTTTTGACCACTTTGCTGGTAAATCAATAAAGATAATTAAGAAGGAGGTTCAGACTAGGCTGGCAGATATAGCTTGACAAGGGGATATAGCGGCTTTAGGAACCTGGAGAGTTGCCCCCTGGCTTGCGTTAGTTAAGGTTGTGTGGGGAAGAGAGTCCTATCTAGTTAATTTGATGAATCAGAATATTTGAAGAAGCTACACGCTCTTCTGCTTTCAGTATTTGCAGACTGCTGTGGTTGAGGGTAGACACAAAGGAGTTCCCTACTGCAAACGACTATGTACCTGCCCTAAAGGGGGAGTTGAGACGGTCGAGCACTTTTTATTGGAATGCCCCTATTATAGGGACCTTAGGGCCATTTGACTTCTACCGTTTATTGATGGGGCATTGTATTCGGAGCCAGGTCAAGGGTATAAAGCTCTTCTCTCCTTGGTTAGTCTGGGAGCTGCCTTGTCCTTGGCAACCTTTGGTTGGTTGGCCTCCAAAAAACGGAAGGCAGTAAAGGCCGATATGTAAAGAAAGGCTGAGGATTCCCTTACGCAAATGACTTTATGTTAGATTTTGCGTGCCTTACGGTTATAATAGAACCCGATGTTTAAATGTATAGGTAACTGCCCAGGTGGTGGAGCTTAACTGGCCTACTTTAAAGTAGGGATTATATAAGGAAGGGAAATGTGCAACATTGGGGGAACCCCAAGAGTGGTGAACTGATTTGAGTGATTGCGTTTGTGTAACCCTCTTTGCGACCCTTGTGCCCCTTATGGATATTTACTCTGTGGTTGGGCCATTGGTTATATTTTGGCAGTTACCATCCAGGGGCCAAGTATTAGTCGCATGCAAATCCCGCAACGGGAAGACAATCTGTCAGTGGTCCCTATGTAGGGTAAAGGTTATTATCTTGGCGATGATAACTTTTGTGTGGATGAGCTGTTTTGTGTGGGTCTTGGATCACCTCCCCTATTAGGGCCAGTATGCTAGTAACCCTGTGGGGTTAGGTTTTATAAAAGATTTTGGATGTATAATATTAATTTTGTATGTGGTCAATTTAGGAATACTGATTTTGATTGTGTATAGATTTATTTTAATATGTTGTATTGTAGTTTGGTATTTCTGTATTTATATGGTGTGTGAGTATGGCAAAAGCTGAACCAATAAACTAAACTAAATGCCTAAGCTCCGGCTTGGGGGATGGGAAGGATGGTGACCCCATCAATGAGGATTGACAGGGAAGAGGGAGAGGAAGGATGAGGGGGGAAGATAAGGAGTTCAGTTTTAGTCATGTTGAGTTTGAGTTGACGTTGAGACATCCAGGTAGAGATTTCAGAGAGACAGCTGGTGAGGCGAGCTTGAATAGATGGAGAAAGAAAGGGAGTAGAGAGATAGAGTTGAGTGTCATCAGCGTAGACGTGATACTGGAAGCGATGGGAGGCAATGAGTTTGCTTAGGGACAGGGTATAGATAGAGAAGAGGAGAGGGCCAAAGACAGAGCCTTGGGGAACACCAACCAAGAGTGGAAGGGAAGAGGAGGTGGAGTTGACAAGAGACACATTGAAAGAGCAGTCAGAGAGGTAGGAGGATAACCAGTCGAGGACGGAGTCATGGTAGCCAAGGGAGTAAAGTGAATCCAGCAAGAGTGAGTGGTCAACAGTATCGAAGG
>QEPC01009848.1:1323698-1353065 GCA_003113815.1 Sphenodon punctatus | reverse complement strand
ATGGGCCTAGGAGTAGAATGGAATGCAGGGAGCAGATAACTTGAGCAGCTAGGGGTGTAACCAAATATACTGTCTTATTTAGAGGAAAGGTCATGATTGAGTTGGCAAGTGGAAAAACCCAGTTAGATAGCTCTATATGCGCATGTGTGAAGCACAGTTTTGCATTTTGTATAAGAGCTTGCTGAACTGTCCCAAGGGGCCAGCACTCCCTTGCAGTGTCTGCACAACGCGTTGTATGCTGAATAAACTGATGATAGTTACCCAGTCTCTGTGTACAGCCTCGAATTGGTGAGCCCACCTGAACCCAGTGGATTTAGAGGAAAATCCACAACAGGAGGAGGAGGACAGGGGAGCTTGAGGAGGGAGTCAAAGGTGGAGACCAGGCAGCGAGGGTCCTGAGAACAGGAGTCAATGCAGGAGGTGTAGTAATTCTGTCTAGCAAGGGAGACAGCAGAAGTAAGGGAGGAGAGACAGAATTTGAAGTGAAGGAAGTCAGCATGAGAGTGGGATTTGCGCCAAAGGTGTTCAGGATGGGGGTTGTGGGAGCAGAAAGGGTGGGAGGAGAGGGGGGGGCAAGGGAGTCAAGGGTGGTGGAGAGAGAAGCACTGAAAGCAGAAATGGCAGAGTCAGGGGAGGAGGAGGAGAAGACAGAGGAGAAAGGGGGGAGACAGACGAAGAAAAGTCCAGGCGGTGAATGGCCTGCAGGTCATGGAAGGGGCATGGAGAAGGGGAAAAGGAAGAGGGATAGTGGGAAACATTGAAAGAGGCAAAGGATTGGTCAGAGATGGGATGAGGATCGAAGGAGAGATCAGAGACAGAGCAGTTCCTAGAGAAGAAGAGGTCAAGAGAATGGCCGTTAGCATGGGTGGGGGAGTTGGTCCAAAGGTGGAGGTTGAAGGAGGAGGTTAGTGAGAGGAAGCGAGAGATGGAGGGCTGGGAAGTGACATCAACATAAATGTTGAAGTCACTGAGGATGAGAGTGGGGGTATCGTCGGAGAGGATGAAAGTGAGGCAGGACTCAAATTCAGAGAGAAAGGAGGAGAGAGAGCCAGGGGGGCAGTAGATGACAGCGACATGGAGATGTAGGGGGGAGTAGAGGTGCACAGAGTGAGCCTCAAAGGAAGGGAAGGAGAGAGAGGTGGGAGGAGAAAGTGGTTGGAATTGACAGGAGTTAGTGAGGAGGAGACCCACGCCACCACCCTGGCCTTTGGGGTGTGGTTGGTGAGAAAAGGAGAGACCCCCCCAAAGGAGAGGGTAGCTGGGGTGACAGAGTCGGAGGGGGAGATCCAAGTTTCAGTAAGGGCAAGGAGCTGGAGGGAGTGGGAGAGGAAGAGATCATGGATGTAGGGTGCTTTATTGGCAGAGGCGCGACAGTTCGAAAGGGAGAAGGAGAATGGGAGCTGATCAGGGGGAAGGCAGAGCATGGGGATAAGATTGGGAGAAAGTGGGCGGTGAGGCATGCGAGAGATAGGGAGGGTGGGGAAGGAGCATATGGGTAAGGTAGCCACTGGGGAGGAGGAAGTGTGAGGAGGTTGGAAAGAAGTGATGGGCTGGGAGGGAGGAAGGAGCAGGGGGGAAAGGAGTAGAAGAAGGAAGAGGTGGGGGGAGAGGGGAAAAGGGGAGAAGGAAGGACAGGGAAGGCGAGAGATTAGGGCAGGCATGATGGTGGGGAGGTTAGGTAATAGAGAAGAGACAGAGAAGAACGAGGTGGAGAGCGCTGACCTACTGGCCACTAAGGAGCCACCAGGTGGTAGAAGTACCCTTAAGCTTACCCTTAGCTGTTGTTGTAGTATTCTGCAGGTGAGTGATCTTATGGGCACGCAATAAGGTGCGCACCTTTTTACTCTCTAATCACTGGAATTGGGTAGCAGAAAAGTCAAGCTCCAGGAGGGTCACGGCGTCCTCAGGTGTTGACAGTCGAGGCAGCTGAGAGAGTATGCAGATGAACTGCAACCTCACCAGTTCCTGGCTTGCTGGTTGCTGGAACTCGGGTGGCAGAAAAGCCAAGCTCTAGGAGGGGCGTGGCATCCTCAGGTGTTGACAGCTGAGGCAGCTGGGAGAGTATGCAAATGAACTGCAACCTCACCAGTTCACCTCACTGGTGAGTTCCTCACCCATTATGACATAAAGGTGCACATATTTAGTATTTCATCTCTGAAGAATGTACTGTATCCTTGCATTCACCATCTTAATATGATGTGCAGGCAGTTACCAGTCAATACTGTTAGGAGAAGAAAGGGTGCTCATGAATTGATGCGTTTGTTGCCTTCTGGTGGCTTGGCCAGCCACAGATGGGATAAAGGACAGAACTATTCCCCACCAGATAAGGCAGATCTTCTTTAGCTCAAGTGGTAGATTTGGAAAGGGAAGTAACAAGTGTCGAATCCCTGATCCTTATACATGTATGTTACTGTCATTGTTATTTAGGTAGACCAGCAATGTACCTGATGCTGAACAGTTGTGATGAGAGATAGGTTCTTGACCTGAGGATCTTACAATCTATGATGGACAATGGACAGGGGACAATGTACTGTAGGGCTCGGCTCCAGTCTAACAGCAGAAATTATCACTCTTACAGAATCATAAACAAACTCAAGTCACAGTCTTTTAACAACACATATAAGCTTAAACATGACTTCTCACTCCCAGTTGCCTATTTCAGAGCTTCCCTTCCAAGTGTTCCCTGCCTTGAAGATGTTCTCTCTCTCTCTCTCTCTCTCTTAGTTCTATGTACCCAGGGCTTGCAGGTCAGCTGTAGCCCAAACAGTCTTCCCATCTAGGCTTCAGGTAATACCACCCATTGGAGCACACAAGCTCCTGAAGCAAGGGCAGCTGGAAATCTCCTGTTTTCATCCTGTTACAAGTGTACAGTAAGAATTAATTTCCCTTGCATTGGTATGGACAGTAGAGGTGTGCACCAGGGACCCATATTGTTATTTGATTTTGTTTTTCATTTTCATTATTTAAATATTTCGTTTTCATAAATATCAAAAATTTGTGGGGTTCTTTTTGTTTTTGTTTTCAGTTTCTATTGGTTTCAATGAAAAACACAGTTTTCACTGAATCTTTTTTTGTGTTTCATTATATTAGATGAAACTTGGAGGGACTGTACCTCCAACTGACAGCAGTATGAGTACCAAAGTTCAGAAGGATTGGATAAAAGAATCCGATTTTATAAGCAGTTGAATTATGTTACTTTGCAAAATTCTGCATATACATTCCTGGATTTACCTTCTTTATTTCCCATTGAATGTGGATGAATCGTGGCAAGATTATAGCCCTACCCAAGATTATTATCTATGCCAAATTTCATAAGCATTCGATAAAGGGTCCTGGTGTATAAGCAATTAACTTTTAAATGTATGTCTGACTGTACTATCCTTATAGTCCAACCCGTGTACATGTAATTTGGCAGGAATGTATCTGACACCTTCAGGATCATCTCTGCCCAATATTGGAAAGATGAGATACGGGGTCACAATTCTATAAGCCTACACAGCATATGCAGAGAATGAGCCTATACCAGGGATTCTCTTAAGTGTCACTGTGGTATAAGATCTGTTTGTGATGCCAATTGGCCACAGAAATGTCAACCAAATATCCTCATTATGTGCTGTGACCATCCCAACTTCTCTCCCCCACTTGTTACTGGGAAGTTGAAACTATTTGTTTAGGAAAGAGCCAATAGAGATTCTCTTATGTCCGTTGTCACAGTGGTGCAGGATGTGATTGTGATGATAATTGGCCAGCCTGGATGTGTGAACCATGCTATCCACAAAGTCCCAGTTCTGTCCTTTATATGCCCATCTCAGGTCTGCCCCCTATGCCTGCCTTGAAGCCACCACCCATTGGTCCTGTACCCCCATTGGTCCTGTAAAGCTAGAAGCATGCAGTAATTGTCAAGTGAATGTATTTTGGGTTGCTCCCCATCCTCCCTCCCCCTGCCGTTCCAGGTGCCTGTCTCTGATTAGCACTGCATGTGCTGCTATTTATCTGAATAATGTTCTTCAAGGGGACACCTTCAATTGCTTATACAATTGGGGTCCTTTATCAAATTGTCCTGTAGTTTGGCAGATATGACAGGAAAGTTGTGGCATACATTCCTGAAAACTGTCTTGTAAACAGGATGGAATATAAAAATGTTACAGTCAGAAATGCATTTTCAAGTAAATGTCTTATAACATTAGGACCCTTTAGCCACACTTTCTGAAATTGTGCAGAATTGGTAATCTTGGGAAGGGACATAATCTTCCCAGATTTCATGCAAATTGGATGAAAGATAAAGAAGTTGTATCCAGGATTGTGTGTGGAGCTTTTCTTCAAATCACAACATTTAATTGCTTAAAAAAATCAGTTCCCTTTATCTAATATTTCCAAACTTTGGTACACTTAGATCCCTCCACTGGGCATACAACCTCCCTAAGTTTAATCAGAATTTAATAATAAACAAAAACGTTATAGCTAGAAATATGTTTTTCATTTTCCCCATTGTTTCAAAAACTAAAATTCATTTTCATTTTTGTTTTCATCATCATCATCATCATCATTACTATTATTATTATTATTATTATTATTATTATTATTACTCATTTTCTTTATTTCAGTAACAAAAGAGAAAGCATAAATTTTCATTTTTGTTATCATAATAATGAAAACGAATTTCACACCCCTAACAGACAGCTCTCTGATTATTTCTGGAGCATCATGGGATATCCTTTTCATTGGGTGAATGAGTGGAATGTAGAATAAATGCAGATCTTGAGTCCAGGGCAAATGAATACATGGACAACTCCACAGTTAATTTGGTGCGAAGTTATCATTCCTGTGTCAACCAGGTGTTGACAACTTTGCAATGACCTGGAGTGTATCCATAAACACACACACATACAAATTTTAATGGAGTTAATTTCATTTACTCTACTCTTAAGTGAATTAAATGCTTGTGTACACAAAGCCTTTGTGAATTCACTCTCATGGGGATGAGAGTAGAATCAGTGGGTGCAGGCACTTACAGCTCATGGCTGTCATAGTATCTGCCCCTGGTGTTCTACGGCATATGCCCTGTCAATATAATCTCCAGTCGCTAGCAATAGTGACACCTCATGGAAAACTGCAGAAATTTCCCTATAGGATACACTGCATTTATATGAAATATAATATCTTTACATTCATCTCTCTTTAGTATTTATGCATAAGATAATTTACATGAAAAAGGAATCTTTTTTCTTAAGGATTTATTTGTATTGTGACTCATCACTGAGGAAGCGATTATGTACTAAGAATCAGAGGATAATGACTCTTGGTGAGGAAATATACATGTTTTAAAAAGCATTATAGTTCCAAAACAAAAGTGTTTCCCAGACTTTCCCATGAGGTGACAGCAGCACTAGAACCATTCCAGTTCAAAATACCCTTTTCAGCCATATGTTCCCCACAGAACAGTGTTGGCACAACAAAAGTAAAAGAATACCCTGTAAAGAACAAAAAGCTACTTCATCACTGGGATCCCAAAGAGCTAGGTCTCCGTCTAAAGGCAAATGAAGTAGTTGCAAAGCTGAGATTTGCATTCCTTATGCTTCCGTCACTCAAAAAATAAAAATCTCTGGAGCCAAACTTTGTCCCTGAGGTATTTCTGTCATAGCACACAGCCAAACAATTTTCTTATTTGAATAATTTTTCTAACTGCCCAAATCACCCTGGGAAAAACTTCAGGGGTTCCAAAAGTAAAAGATATTCTGTTTTTCCATGATCTTACCATGCAGCACATTAATAACTGCTTATTCTCAAGGGGGTGGAAATGCATCCCCAAACTACCCTTCTCAAGTACATTGGAAAGATGTGTGTGACCAAAGTAAATCACCCTGCAAAGTAGAGTGAATAAAATAGCAGGATTAAAATGGAATTAATGGGATTCAAAGACTTTGAAAGAAACTGAGTAACAGTTTGGATCCTGCTATTTATCAGAGGCTGAAGCATGCCAGACTGCTGAGGTTATTGCCTTTTTCTAGCTGTGGCATCTGGCTGTTTGGCACATCTCATAGGCAGCCAGGCAAGTAGCTCTAAAACTCATCTCTGGTTGCATGGCTTGGTTAAACTATTGAATCAGATGGGGATGTGCAAATGCTTCTTTGTCTTTCCAGAGGCTGAATTTACTTAGTGTTGTTTCTGCTTACAAACCCAATGAAACAAAATCTCCCTGCCCTTGTTCACCTAAAAAGGAAACTTTCAGGGAAAATTACTCTTGGGAACAATTGTGTTAGCACTCCAGTCCATCCAGAACGTTTTCAAGCAGAGGGCTGGGTTTTTTTCAGATCTCATAGGCAGTATGAAAACTAACTGAGTAGAAAATAAAGCTATTCAATTATTTGCATATTTGGATGTATTACTGAATATCTGATTTATCTTCATCTGGTATACAATATTTGCATATTCCTTTCTTCAGTTACTTTGCTTTGGTTCGTGCACCCCCACCGACAAGACAAAGAGGCAGACACTCTCTTTGTTGGGTATAACAGGCAGCAACCCTTTTATTAAACAAACAGGTATCCAAGGAACAAGGTCCAGTGCCAATGGAGGCAAGCCCCTACCAGGCTCACCTGGGAATCCCTCCCCATCCCAAAGCAGCAAGTAGTCAGAAGCGAAATGGCAGCCCCTAAGAGTGGATGGGTTTCTGCCAACTTGCCTGATCTGGAACCATGCCTCCTTCATCATGGGTGGGGCTCTTTAAATCCAGCACAGTCTAATCCCTCACAAGACCCCTACCCCGAAGCTCAGTGTGGTGGGAAAGCCAAAGTGGCTTGAATCCACTCAGCTCCCGCCCACAGCACAGGTGTGCCTCCAGTCTTGCCCCCTCAGTGGGGTGGGGTGGGGTGGGGTGAAAACCCAACTCTGTGGCAGAACAGCATTGTACCCCCACTGGTGAGACAATGGGTCCAGTCACATGATGCACTTACCATGCCTTGGGCAGCCATATCCAACTCCAGATGCAGCAGATTTTAAAAACAAATTAAAGGAAGTATTTATTCGATGCACAGTTAACTTGTGGAATTTGTTGCCAGAAGATGTGTTCAAGGCCAGTAGTATAGCTGGATTTTAAAAGGGATTGGATAATTCTTGGAGAGTAGGTACATTAATGGCTATTAGCCAAGTAGGTTGGGGAATGTAACTTCTGACTTTGGGGAGCTGGAGTGATCAAGAGGAAATTGATCATCCCATTCTGATCTGTTGGGTATTTCTTCCAAGCAAGCAAGACTAGCCACTGAAAGAGACAGGATGCTGAGTTTGATGAGCCATTGGTCTGACCCAGTATGTCACTCCTTATGTTCTTATGTTCTCTCTACACAGATATTGTGAGAAATGGATTCTATTCCTTCTTGACCATTCTCAACAGAATTATTTGTTGAGATCCATTCATTTTCCTTTCACCTCTACATGTCACTAAATGCAATGGGATTGCACTGGTGTCACTGATAGAATAATATGAACTGCGGAGCCTATACTATTGGCAATGATGTGCAAAAAGGAATGACTCCAGTTTGAATATCAGAGCTTTGCACCACCTATGCCAAATATCCCATGAGGCCTAAAGGGAACAGAAACCTGTTTCAAGTTCTCTCTTGGCAATTCCTATCACACAAGTAAGTGCTCAGTGGACACATTTTGGCTCTTATGCTTTTCTCTGTGAAGCTTCTGTGCAGTGCACTGAGATGGAGAGAGGTAATGTTCAGAGCATTCTGTACCATACCTATTCTCAGCTGGAATATAGACCCCAAGGACCTCCATCCGCTGGTGCAAGTTAGTAGGGATGTGCAGTAGAGATTTGCTTTTGTTTTCTTTTCGTTTATGCTTTTAAAAAAAAATCTATTTTGTTTTTCATTTTGTTTTTATTTCAGTTATGTTTAAAATTTCATTTTCATTTCAATGGTGATTCGTGGCTTTGTTAGGGTATGGGGAAATGCAATGTGATATAACACCCACAGGGGGGCAGCAGTGAAGCAGAGAAGAGAAGGGAGGGAAATGACTCGTAGCTGCCCGATTGTTCTTGCCAAACTGAGAGGCGGGGGAAGGAGACAGAAGGAAAACTTGAATTCCCTCCCTAGAGACCCTGATAGGTTCCCATCTCCATCTCCTCCATCACCAGAGCTGATCTTCCCCAGAGCTCTCCACAGTAGGATGGTGCCCTAGAAATCTAGTTGTGATCTGTCTCCCCCAAGCTCCTTCAAGTGCTTTGGGGGGGGAGGGGGAGTGTTTGTTTCACAGTGTTTGCTAGTTGAATGTAACAAGCTGTGCTAACCTGGAATATTTCCTGCACTTGCAGCATCATTGTGTGAATGGAGCTAGAGATTCAGATCTGGAGTATCCAGCCAGCTTCCTCTGATATGGCTTTCACAGTGCCCTCCCCCCCCCCCCTTCNTCACAGTGTTTGCTAGTTGAATGTAACAAGCTGTGCTAACCTGGAATATTTCCTGCACTTGCAGCATCATTGTGTGAATGGAGCTAGAGATTCAGATCTGGAGTATCCAGCCAGCTTCCTCTGATATGGCTTTCACAGTGCCCTCCCCCCCCCCCCTTCTCTCATAATGCCCTGGTTGGCTCGCCTGGCCCCAAGCCTTTTGACATTTCGGCGGAACTGTAAGACCTGGCTGTTTGCCCAGGCCTTTGGGAGGGAGGGTGGGGGGGGGTGATTTTAATCCCCCGCCCATTTATTTATTTATTGTTGTTTTCTAGCCCTGTTTTATTGATGTATTTTATATTTTATTTTAAGTAATTTTAATTGTTTTTATTACTGTTGTCAGCCGCCCCGAGCTGCATTGCAGGAGGGGGCGGGATATAAATTTGTAAAATAAAAAATAAAAATAAATAAATAAGTTCTGGTAGCAATGAACGAAGGCCTATCATAGAAATTCTGTGTGTATGTCAAGGGCTACGTGATGTCTTGGTGATCACACTGGCCAGCAACAATGCCAAACATGTTCTCCCCATTCCTTCCCTCTCCCCATCCCCCGGCTTGCATTGATACAGTTTGTTTTCCCTGACAGCCTCACTTCAGCGATCCCAATGGCTAGCACAGATGCCAGTCATGATCTCTCTCCTTCCTCTCCCTCTCCCTGCTGGCTTGAATCGATGCACTGTTTGGTTTGCCTGACAGCTTCAATGCAGCAGGCACTGTCATGCAAAACATAAACAAAAATGAAATTTCATTTTTTAAAATTCTGTTTATGTTTTCTGTTTATCTTAAACAAATTACAAAATTTCATTTGAGTTAAACAGAAATACATAATGAAATACACAGCACTACGAGTTAGGCAGCACATAGGTAACACTGAGACAGAGAGGTGAACCAATCCCGTGACAGCACCAACGTCCTTTGAAAGTTGGAGGTAAGCTGACAATTAGCTGTCAAAGAGTGCTGTAACATGGACTAGGAGCCAGAAATCCAAGCTATCACAATGACCATTTCTTCCTTAATTTCAGTAAGTTCTGAGAGTTGCCCTGGTAAGACTGATGCAAAACATGGTTTGCACAGTCCAAATCTTGGTCAACCTTGAATGTAAGTCCCAAAGGGAAATGGGTAGACAAAGAAAAAGGAATGACAGCAAAATTACCAAATGTGGGGTACTTCAGTCTATGAAGAGCCGATGGTAATTCAGGATGGACTCCAAACTCATGGACCCCATTAGTTAACTAGAAATAAAAACATATGCATAGCAAATGGGCCTGCAATGCAGAGATTCCCAGGCCCCGAGAGGAAAGTTATGTTTCAAAACATAAAAAATTAATTATGGTAACATTCTCCTTTTTCTAATTGGTGAGTCAATGTGTATCTGTCAAACTTTCCCATGTTGGCAGGGGGGCCACACCACCATTTTGTGCAGGGCCTCCACTTCTCTAGATCTGCTGCTGCTAATACACAGCAGAAGCTTCCCTCTTTCCAGATGTCCAAAAGACTGTGACTTAGAAGAAGAGAGGTCCCAATCCCCCTGAAGTTAATTAGAAATAGTTACACTGAGGGTGATTTCAGACATTACGGGGCCCGTTGGCCCCGTACCGAAATCAACCCATTAGTTCCCCGCCAGGGTCACCCCATCACGCCATATCAGACGTGCCGCGGGGATCCCGGCAGGGAATCCGGGAGGGGGCGGGGCTGCATGGCGCAGCGTGTGGCCACACAGCCCCGCCCCCTCCACGCAGCCGCCAAACAGACGTTCGAGACACAGTGACCACAGGTGGGTATTCACCGTGGTTCACTGTGATCTCGTAACGTCTGAAAATACCCTGAGTTTCTCCTCCTCTTTTCCATTTGCCTGAAGACTGGACCAATGGTCCAAAGAAAAGCAAGGTCCCAGCTCATCAAAAGATCAGTACTTTACTGCTTTTGCAGTGGGATCTTGTGAGGTTGATTTTGATCACCATAACAATGGTCATGCTGCTATGTAGGGGGCAAGGGAAAGATGTAGAGGGACCTGAGTTTCCTTAGTCCTGCCCTGACTTTAAACCCCAGAGTCTGAAGGCCCACAATGAGCTATCAAATGGTTTTATCTAGAGACCTGTGTTAACTGTGTTTTTCCCATTGGTGGCAATGGGGAAAAAGGTAGCGAACATGGGTCTCTGGTTTTATCCTAACCTTGTGTCATTAAGCTGAAGTCCCAATGAAATCCTGATAATGTACCTCCTCCAGCAGCAGTGTTCAGAGCAGTTCAGGTTCAGTGGGCCGTATGCTTAAAAACATATAAGAAAGAATGGGAACATCATGGCTCAACAAATTCTTCAGGATTGCATCATAAGGAAAAGGGTTTATCTGCAATTTTTAAAACCCTGGAATAACCACAACGTTAAATGGTATGTAAATCTTTTCTCTTCCATGATAAAACTTGATTTTGTTCATAAACTGCTTAATCAGGAACTTAGTAATGCTCCTGATTAATGAGTTTATGGAAAAAAATTAAGTTTTATCACAGGCCGAAAAGGCAATTATGTAGTATTTAGAGCCAATGCCAAGTCAGGACTTCAACAGGGAAAATGGCTTCTTTCCAGCTTTGACAGTTCTGGCTGGGGTTTTAAATATGAAATAAATCTTTTCTTTTACACTGCTAAAACTTACATTGTTTCAGAAACAGCTTTAAGCCAGCATGATCACAGACGCCCTAGAAAAATATATTATGGAGGAACTAACGTTTTCTCTAGACACAGTTACAAAGCAATGGTTGAAATTAAAAGGTGCACATTTGTCATTCATTACAGCACAGTGATATTTGAGATACTATAATTATATCTTATAATTAAAACCTCCTTCTAGGCGTATAAACTTGCACACATTAAAAGCTTAAAACCTGCTTATATTATCATTTTTAGTTCAAAAACCTTTGGTTTAATGTGGGGAGTTAAGGTGAATGAAACAAGGCAAAGTGCCTGAGTTTGGGTAAGAAGACAAAGTGTCCTTTAAGGGGAGTAGCATCGGCCTGAAAGTGCAGGTGCACCTAGGAAGATAGATTGTGCCCAAGCAGGTACTAAGAGGAGTGCAGGCACTGGTGTCTCAAGGGTCAGCACCCAAGCAACATACAAATGAGTGTCTGAGTGGAACCAGCTGAGCTGAGGGTTAAGAGTTGAGTCCTTAGGGTTGAAAGAGAGCTGAAGGCGGGCGGGAGCTCCAAGAGGTAGGAGCTTTAAAATAAGTGCTCTGCCTCACCCAAGACCTGGGAGAAAAGTGAAGGAGGCAGGAGCTGGGAGGGGCTCTCTGCCTCACAGGACTAAACTAGGCCAGCCAGCAGCCAAAGAGGCTGCTCTATAGACCCTGGCTCAGGAGGGATTGTGTCTGGTCAGAGAGGGGCCAGAGCTGAGTGGCAGGCACCCGTCTATAGAACTTGAAAGGAGACTGGCATCAGGAAGAATCATGCGTGGTCAGGAGGACTGGACAGAGAAGGACTGTTGAGTCTGACTTTAGGAAGGCCAGAGGGGCCCAGGTCAAGAGATACATTTAACTCACCTTTAGGAATTTTGTATATACCACTGAGATCGCAACGGAGTGAAGTTGAACTCCATTGTAAATAAAGAACAAATAGTTTAAGAAAGATTCTGTGTGGACCTAGGTATTTTGAGAGGGGAGGGACAGATGCTGAGAGTACTTACCCCAGGGCCCAGCGTACCCTGTTACAGTGAACATTAACACACTTAATATAAAAAAAGCATGAACTTGCACACAACATACGTAATGTACTAAAGACATTATGCAGTGTCACATAATATGTTTGATTATAACTTGTGCTCCATGTACCCATACTTGTTTTTCAGCTCCAAACCTATTCTTCTGTAAGTTGGATGCAACAATGAAGCTGGGGATGGCAGGGTAGCAAACTGTAGATGCTGTAAGGATGTTACTGCCATGAGGAGCATGGGTAGAATAGAGCTGAAATGGGTAGTTAATTTAACACTCATGGGTAGGGCTAAGAATTTGTCATGGTGGTGACAAAAGTCACGTTTCAAGTTACTTTTGACCCCTTCCATGACTTTTGAGATCGTCCCATGACTTCTGTGAATTTCCCAAGGTTTTTGAGATCTCCCCCAAACTGAAGAGCAGAGCCAGCAAGAAGCTGGTGAGAAGTAGGGATGGGCGAACGCGGTTCGGAGTTCGGACCGAACTTGGTCTGTTCAGTCGACCAAACCAAACTTCTGAACAGAACTCAAATTTCGAACAGAACCGAACCGAACCGAATTTCCGAACTCCTTTCTGTTCGCCCATCCCTAGTGGCAACACACACCAAAAAAACTTGGTTTTGAATGGCCGAACTTGGTTCAGAAGTTCAGAATTCGACTGAACTTGGTCTGTTCAGTCATCAAACTGAACTTCCGAACCAAACTTGAATTTCAAACCGAACCGAACCGAACTTCCGAACTCCGTTCTGTTCGCCCATCCCTAGTGAGAAGAGCATGCTCAATGGTGCTAAGAAGATCCACGGTGTCTCCCTGGAGCTCCAAACCTCTCCCTGGCTCTGGAGACATGGTGGCACGGCATAAATAGCATGCTGGGTGCCACCAGGAAAGGTCACGGCCTCTCCCTGGAGCTCCAAACCCCTCCTCAGTGTAGTTTCTTGTGGAGGGCAGAGCTTTGGGCATGGTCAAGTGGTGGCATGGCATGGTGTGGCAGCGGGATCAGAGGCAGAGAACGTTACCATTGTCAGAGCTTCAAGAGGTGCCCAGGAGGAGATGGCAGCATTTCCTCTGCCTTTATCCCTTGCTTGGGCTTACAAACTAAGTCTGGGGCTTTCAAAGTGCTTTACAATCCCTGGGTTTACAATCTAAGGTGAGGCAGTGGCGGCAGCGGTGGCGGCGAGAGCAGTAGGGCCTAGCCCCCCAGCAGAGCAGAGGGACCATGAGTAGCCGGTCCCAGTGTCATCTCCCCCTCCCCCAATTGGAGGAGGGGGCTGGGCTGGCACTCAGATGCAGAATGCGACTTCCAGCCTCACAGGGACAAAGGCAGCTGATGGCCCAGCTGTGCCACTGCAGGAACACTTTCCACCCTGTGCCCCACCCCACACCCTGGAGCTGATGGTGAGGTAGCAGCATCAGTGAAAGCATCAGGGCCGAGCCCCTCAGTGGAGAGACCGTGAGTAACCAGTTCTGGTGTCATCTCCTCCTCCCCAGGGTGGAGGAGGAGGTTGCACTCAGATGCATAGCGCGACTTCCGGCCCGGTGGGGCCAAAGGTGGCTGGTGGCCCAGCTGTGTCGCAGGCATGCGCCGTATGCATTCACCGCAGGCAGAGCACCTAAGGGCCACACCCAATGGCCCTTGGGCATGACCCTTGGTGGGGTCAGGGGAAGGGGGTGGCTAACTGTGATTGAGGGAGGTATGGGGGAAAGCATTTGTATCAAAGTTGGGGAGATATGGATGGAGGAGGAAGGGGAACAAATTGAAGTAGGGGAGAGGGGGAGTTGGTCTTTGGGAGGCCCCCCAGTGGCAGAGCGGGGCAGGCAGCTTGGGTATAGGGGGAAGTTGGTGAAGGGGGGAAGGGAGTAGGGGGATAGGAACTTCTGCCTCAGTGATAGAGGGGTAGAGAGGCCGAGGGGGATAATAACTGATGCTCCAGTGGCAGAGGAGGGTCAGGGGAATGGGGAGGTGGGGGTGGGGGTGGGGTGAGCTATGTCTCCCAGTTAGATGGGGAGGCACAGCCCAAATGGTAGGGAGGAGGGACTCCCTGTGGGAGAGGGAGTCCCAGGGGGTGGGGGGGAGAGTAGGGAGGGATATGTTGTGGAGGAAGAGAGAGGGGGAGGGTTCTCCCTCACACCCTTGCAGGATAGCCAGGGAGGGGGGCCTGGGGGGGCTGCCTGGGGGTAGGCGTGGCTATTGGGGTTGTGACAGGCCAGGGGAGGTATGGGCTCAGGGGTAGGGGAGTGAGATCAGTGAGGTGGGATAGATGCTTAGTGCATGTCCCGTGCTCTCCTCTCCCAGCATGATGAGCAGGTGGAACTTGGTCAGAGGGACCTTGGTTCAGTTTTGGTACTGTTGAATGTGAGATCAGTGGCGAATAAGACGACAATGGTCCAGGAGATAATCCTGGATCATGCCGCCGATCTTGCATGTATCACAGACACCTGGCTGGACAATGAATCGGGGCCAATTCTGGCTGATCTTGTTCCAGTTGGGTACTCTGTGCAGCACAAGCCGCAGCCGGAGGGATTGGGGGGGGGTAGCTATGATTTTTAATGAGGGGTGGTCTGTGAGGAGGTATCTAGTGCAATCCATGGTAGGTATTGAAGGCCTCCATCTCCTGTTTGATTTGGCAGGGGACAGTTTGGGACTGCTACTGGTATACCATGCACCTACCAGTACACTGGCCTCCCTGCAGGCTCTGGCAGAGGATGTGTCGGAGGTGGTGCTGCGGTCCCCAAGGACGATAGTCCTTGGGGACCTCAACATTCACGCCGGTGCAGTTCTCGGGGGAGCTGAGCTTGAGTTCTTGGCTGCCATGGCAACCATGGGCCTGTCCAAAGGGTCAATGGCCCGACACATCTTGGAGGACATACTTTAGACCTCATGTTTTGCACTGGTCTTGAGGCAGGTGGTCTGTTAATGGGGAAGATATCAGCTGTGCCCTTGTCATGGGCGGACGATTACCTCCTGCAGACCTCCCTTCTAGCACATGTCTGCCCCCAGAAGGGTGTGGAACCCATTAGGCTGATCCGCCCCCGGAGGCTGTTGGACCCAGTACGGTTTCTAGGTGCTCTGAGGGAGTTACCCTCTGACCTTGATGACTGTCACATTGATGACCTTGTCAAGCTGTGGAACACCTTGCTGATGGAGGCCATCGATCAAACGGCTCCCAGGCATCTGTTGCCCAGGTGGAGGCTCCGCAGAGCTCCTTGGTTGTCTGAGGAGCTGCGGATTCTGAAGCAAGGGGGGTGACAGTTGGAGCGACGGTGGTGTCGTTCTCGAGCTGAAGCCGACAGATTGCAGCATAGAGCTAGTTTACGAGCCTATGCCGTCGCTATGCAGCCTGCAAAGAGGGAATTCTTTGCAGCCCTGATAGCATCTGCAAAATCCCATCTGGTGGAGATGTTCTGGGTTGTATGGGGGCTGGTCAGTCCAGCCTCCCTCAACCCTGGAGTTGAGTCATGATCTGCCCGCTGTGACCTTTTTGTGGATTATTTTGTGCAGAAAATCACTCATATTAACCAAGACCTCGATGCCACAATTAATACAGTGGAGGAGGTAGAGGTAGTAGAAACCTCGACTTGTCTGATTTTTTGGGATCAATTTCAGTCGGTGACACCCGCTGACAAGGTGGGGGTGCTGGGGGCTGTTTGTGACACCTCTTGTGAATTAGATCTGTGCCTGTCCTGGCTGATTAAGAGCTGCTGGGAGCAATGGGGCCATTGCTGGCTGGGGTGGTCAATGGACTGCCTCAAGGAGGTGGTGGTGCGACCTCTGCTCAAGAAACCATCGCTTGACGTTGACTCCCCTGATAGCTATCGGCCTGTTTCTAACCTTCCCTTTTTAGGGAAGGTTATTGAAAGGGTAGTGGCTCAGCAGCTCCAGGAGCATCTTGACTGCATCAGTTATTTGGATCCTTCGCAGTCTGACTTTCATCCGGGGCATTGCACTGAGACAGCATTGGTGGCTTTGGTGGATGATCTGCACCGTGAAAAGGATAAGTGTCGATCAACCCTTTTGGTCCTATTAGATCTGTTGGCTGCATTTGACACTGTAGACCATGAGATGTTGGTGACGCGCCTGCGGGACAGTGCGGGGGTGGGCAGGATCATCCTTGAATGGTTCCACTCATTCCTGACCGGGAGAACTCAGCGGGTGGTGCTCGATGATTATTTTTCATCTCACTGAAACCTCTTGTGTGGGGTCCCGCAGGGTTCTGTCTTGTCCCCTCTCCTGTTCAACGTGTACATGCAGCCACTCGGCGAGGTGATCAGGGGGTACGGGGTGAGGTGTCATCAGTATGCGGATGACACCCAACCGTACATCTCATTTTCAACTGACCCAGGCCCGGCTGTCTCGGTGCTTACTCGGTGTTTGGCAGCTGTGGGGGACTGGATGACTCTGAGGGCTAATTAACTGTGACTGAATCCTGACTAGACGGAGGTGATGTTAGTGGGTAAGTCGGTGGAGGTGACAGCCCCCTAGATTGAGGTGGTTTGTCCCCATCTGTTTTTCCAGGTGTGGAACCTCAGGGTGCTCCTCGATGCTCAGCTCCGCTTGGATCTCCAGGTGGAGGCTGTGGCGAGGAGTGCCTTCTGCCAGTTACATCTGGCACAGTGGCTTCGGCTGCTGGCTTCGGTTCCGGATCCGGATCTGGCCACGATCATCCATGCTTTTATCACCTCTCGGTTAGACTACTGTAACGCGCTCTACATGGGGCTACCTATGGTGACAGTTCAGAAGCTTCAGCTGGTGCACAATGCGGCGGCCCAGCTCCTGGTGGAACTGGGCCGCCGGGAGCACATTACACCAGTGCTCCGATCTCTGCACTGGCTGCCAATAGTCTTCTGGACCTGATTCAAAGTGTTGGTTTTGACCTATAAAGCCTTATACGGTCTAGGCCCTGCCTATATGTGAGACTGTCTCACTCCCTGGGTTCTGGACCGGCCCCTGCGGTCATCTGCAAGTGCCTTGTTGGAGGTCCCTCGGGTTTCCTGGGAGGCCACGCAAGATAGGGCGTTCTCGGTGGCCGTGCCGTGCCTTTGGAATTCCCTCCTGGTGGGGACCCATCTAGCCCCAGACTGCCCGGTTTTCCATAGGAATTGTAAGACCCATCTGTTCTGTCAGGCGTTTGGCGAGAGAGAAGGGTAGGGGTGGATGGGGTGGGGGGTAGGGGAGAGGTGGGGGGTTCTTTCTCCTCATTTTTATGATATGATGTCTTTATATGTCTTTATATGTTTTATTGTATTTTATTGATTATTGCTGTTAGCCACCCCGGGCTGCCTGTGGCAGGAGGGGCAGAGTATAAAATTTTTTAATAAATAAAATAAATAAAATAAAATAAGTTGTAGGAGGTGCTTTCCTCCTTCTATTCTGTGCTCGGGGGGTTGCAATCTGTTCTGGGGGGTGGGGGGTTACAATCTAATCCCTGGGTTTACAATCTAAGGGGGGGTGTTAAAAAATACAATATTGAATAAAAGGGGTTTTTTTAAATTACCCATGAGTTTTCCATGACTTTTTCTCATTCCTGCCATGACCAACTCATGACTTTTAAAGAAAATTTCCATAACAAATTTGTAGCCCTACTCATGGGTAATACCCACAATTTTGAATACTGTATTGAGTATTTAATGGGCTACCCAAAGTACTGATCCGGACCTGGATACCCCAAAAAATCTGTAACTTCCAATACCATTTTTTTTTTCTTTCTGATTACCAATTGGTATATCAAAGCCAAAAGAACTGATGATTTGGGTACCAGATTTTTATCAGGTATACCCGGTTTTGCAGGTACTCATTTTCACTCTAATAGTGATGGTAGCAAGCTGATCAGGTAGGTCATTATAGGTGATAATGAACCACACAATAAACAACCCTTTGGTCGGTTGGGTTCTATAACAATCTAACAATTGATTAACCATTAATTGCAACATCTGTTAATCATCTATTCATTAAAACTATAAATGGAACCCATGTGGGTTAGAAAACAAAATTTTCTCCATAATGGTTTAATTTGTTATTATTGCTGCTGTTTAGAGGAATGCGTAAGTGCTACATTAGCACTTCATTGTGCTGGGCACTTCTTAATCATAGAGTATGGGTGTAGCAGGGAGCAGCATGATAGGACTGCTGCACCTTTATGACCGAGACTGAGCTGGAGGCCTTGCCCACTCCTCGAGATATATGAGAGAGAGCGACAGAGGAGAGGGCAGAAGCAGTCTGGAACTCTGAGAGAGCATATCTCTGCAGGAGCTGCCTGAATTGCTTAGGAAGATGCATACCCATGGAGCCTGAAAATGAGTTGTCTCTGAGTCAGGAAGCCAGAACATTGATACCTGGCTAGGCCTTCAGACTTTGAGGTAACGGCTTGTGAATAGTGAAGACTATGTTGTATTGAGACTTCTGTATTGAGACTGGTCAGAGGTTTGGTTCCTGGCCTGATAAGTTATTATTATTATTATTATTAACAAACATTTATATAGCGCCAGCAGTGTACCTGGCACTTTACAAAGTCATAAAATAGACACGGTCCCTGCTCCTAGGGCTTACAATCTGAGAGACAGGAGCTGGGGGAGAGACTTAGGAAGGGGAACAGAGGGAGAGACAAGGGGTCTAACATTCATGAAGATGCGAGGTCTCAAGTGCACGTGCTTGGCTTGGTTACGATGAGAATGACAGCAGGCAGGTCCATGTTGCAAGGATAAGGGTAAACCGATCGTAGGTATAGGAATAGTGGCTCAGCAGGATAAAGAGTCAGACAGAGCAGAGCGAAAGAGGTGAGTTTTAAGGAGAGATTTGAAGGTATGAAGGGAGGGGGCAAGGTGGATGTGGACAGGGAGGGAGTTCCAGGCATGGGGGGCAGCAAGTGAGAAGTGACTGCCTATGTTAATAAAAGTACTGAATACTAATTCCCAAAGAAGGTTAATGACTTCTTGTGTGCTCTGGACCTAGTACTGCAAATACTTACACACTGGCAAGCCCGAACCTGCAAAAGTGGTGGAGAATGCAGGCAAACCCCAATATTGCCTACCCTACCACACCATCTCAGGAAAAGGGGGTTCTGACCTGGTGCAGGGGACCTGCCAGTGAGTGGAGTATTGCGCCCAAAAGATTGTGCTGACAGAGATAAGACAAAGTGAAAGAGTGACAGAGATTGAGAGACAAGCAAAGCAAGATTGGAAGGAGGATGTGCCGAGCAATGAAGAGAAAGCAGCTGGAAGAGTGTGACCAAATGAGGGAGGTTTGCAACCTCTAGATGAGCAAGCAGGAGAGCAAGTAAAGCAAAGGGAGATCACCCAAGGACAGAGGCTCAATCTGGGCTTGAGGCAGGAGCTTCACCTACACCAAAGCAACAAAATGGCACCTGGAGGAGCATACCCAAGATGGTGGAACCCAGTGAGTTTATGGAGTTTTGTAGAGCCTAAGCTACATGAGCAGTATTCAGGCAGGGTGCACCCCTGAAAGCGCCAGGGACACTGCCCCTCCTGGCCCCCATGACTCTCTACTTCCCCCCACAGCTACTTTAAAAGCCTTGAAAATAAAAAATAATTTATTGGCTGGGCCACCACCAGAGCCATCTGCGCTGCTTTGAAGCAGCTTGCTACACACCCACACTTCCGGGTCTGGCTGGGACGTAGTGTGCATGTGCATGCTCACTGTGCTATCTCCACAAGTCTTCATGGCACCAGCTTCAGGAAGACATTTTCACATGTATGCACAATGCTGTGTGGGGTTGGGCAGGGCCAGGGCAAGCAAGAAAAGCCTGCAGCTGCGCAGTGGGCTGGAGAGTCAGAGGAGGAGCTGTCATGACTGTTCCCCCACCACTTGGCAAGCTGCTAACAAACTAAGACAACCTTAAGGGTCAAATGACTCAAATTGCAGTATGGACGGCTAGGCATTTGGTTCATACAGGGTGCATTGGGAAAAACACTTTATTGAATTTAATAATCTGCCTACATATGGACACTAATGCTATGGTTAAGGTTAATCTGGAGGGTGGTACCACCAGACCTTTTCCAATGCACCAGGGAATTAGGCAGGGCTGCCTTTTGGCACCATTGTTATTTAATCTCTATATCAACAATCTGGTGCATCTAGTTGGGGCTAACCATTCTACCCCTGTTATGATAGGAAATAGGCCAATTTCAGTATTGCTTTATGCCGATGATATCCTTCTTCTGTCTCAAACAAATCAGGGTCTTCAACGATGCTTAGATACCTTAAACCATTTTTGCCTCCAGAACCTTTTATCAGTCAATGTTAATAAATCTAAAATAATTTGCTTTGGAGCAGCTCGTCTAAAGTGTAGATGGATGATTGGTTGCCAAGAAATATCTCACGTAACATGTTATACATACTTAGGGCTTGTGTTTTCATCGTCATGAGCCTGGTGGACTAACATCAATTTTTGGGCAGCAAAGGCTAAACAGTCAGTGGCTGGGGTCCTAAGACTTTTATATGCCTTATCAGTGGCCCCTTTGGATCAAGTAATTAATATCTTCACAGCAAAGGCTTTATCTTAACTCCTTTATGGAGGAGAAATAACCTTTTTCTCTTATACACCTAGATGGGAATTACCTCAAAACCATTTTCTCAGAAGCATTTTGAGGGCCCCAAGGGCGACTCCGTTATCCATGCTCTGTTTAGAAACATGTTTCACTTCAGTTGAATCTCAAAGCTCTCTCAGAACGCTCCTCTTCTGTTACAAATTATCTCATGCGAAAACTTCATCCTTGGCTCGCCAATGCGATTGTGAACAAAGATCGCACCAAGGTGGTCTGCATTATAAATGGTGGAGGGAGATTAAGAAATTGATTTTGGATTATGGTTTGCCTCCTGATCCTGCTGATTGGACCTTTGATAAAGATGAGATCAGGCAGAGAGTGCGAGATCGGGCAGCGAAGAACGATCTAGCAGCAATTCAGATAAGTAGGATAGCCTCAATGTATGCACGGGTGAAAGTTTCCTGCTCACTTGAGAGCTATCTCCTTCAGTTACAAGATCCAAAAATAAGGAGAATGGTGACTCTATTTCACCTCAATCTTTTTGAAATGGCGGTAATAAGAGGTAGGAGAGAGCAGCTTCCTTATTCTAGCAGAATTTGTGCATGTGAATTGCAGGAAGTGGAGACTTTAGCCCATGTAGTGTTTTGCTGTCCTAAGTATAGGGATCTTAGAAGTGTCTGGTGTGGCGAAATACCAGTAGGGGGTACTATACAGCTGAGCCACCCACCTCACTGTGTTTCTCCAAATCTCTGACCAGGGGTTCCCACAGTTGGCAAACCCCCCAAAACCCTTGATATTCCGCTGCCACCACCCGAGTGTATCCCCAGAGGGCATTCACACCACTCAGGAAATGTGAACTCCAAAAGGTATAAGCCTCACAGCTTCCCAAGAGTACTCCGTTCCTGGCTCTCTTTCCCGGGGTTTCCTCCTTACGTTGGAGGCCAAACCCCTGAGTCACCCAAGGAAGACTTCCCTTGGTACCAAAGCTGCTGGCTTCTGGCCAAATAGGGAGTTTCTTCCTCCACAGTAGCTTGGCCAGGCTTCCTAGCCAAAGGAGATGTATAATGCTCAGCCAATAATGCACACACACACCCAGGAGGGTAAAAAGAAAACTTAGACTTTACTGGTACATATAAAAAGAAATAAAAGCATAGAACTAGGGGTTGATAACCATTTGAGCAAAGCAAGTCTGGTTTGGGGAATGGTACCCCATTTGGAATGCGCCTATCTAGTACAGTATCTGGAGTAGCAGGCAGGCAAGCAATTACTCACACAGGATTAGTCCTCCTGGTCTGATCTCCATAGGTGATGGTTTCCCTATGGGGTCCAAGTTCTTGTTCTGGCTAGGCCAGAGTTACAGAGTTCACAGTCACAACACACACTCCATCAGAGTCCCAGAGAAGAGAGAGACCGAGCCCCTCGCTCAGTCCTTTTAAAGTTCACCGCCCCCTCTCCCCCCCACCTGTGATTTGCTTGGGCAGGTTACCTGGCCAAAGGTAAATTCCCCCTGACCAGTCCAGACCAATCAGGTTTCGGCTTCCTTCTGGCATTAGCAATTCCTTAGGAATTTCAGGAATGTGGGGTCCTTACCATATGTTCGATTAGAGGCCTAATGCTGTGTTAAGTCTGCCTTGACTTCAGGCAGGAGGTCTTTGTCCGTATCAGTGACTGTCTTAGCCAGTGCTCATCTAGGCAAGTGGCATTTTGCCATATCTGGATAGACCCATTGTTCCATAATACCTGTCTTACTATAGAAGGAAAAATGATAGAATTAGCTGCAATTATAGATCTTGAGAAACCTAAAGCGATAGCATGCTTCCTTAGACTTGTAGAGAGGGGAGCAAAAGAGCCAAATGGAAATGGCTGTTTTGCTTAAACCAGCTGAACTTTGGCTGCACTGACATCTCCCTATATAGGGAGTATTGCAGTTATATGCTGAACGTTCATTTGTATTGTTGAACAGTGAATCTACCGCAAGTTTATTTTGTATGGGGTTCTCTTCGTAACCTCTAACTAAGTTATATCAAATTTGTTTTTGTTTTACAGCTAACAACAGGATTTTGCTGCCTTTGATATTTTTAATATTTTTTTAATATGTGTTTAATCTGTTTAATTTATTTGTTCTTATGTGCCTTCTGTATCTGTTTGTTCCTTGTTATAGCAAAACTGCTGAATACAATAAAGGCTATTGATTGGGAAAAACACTTTTAATAGTCTGTCGCTGAAGGGCAATGTTACAGAGAACCCTATGCAAGGGAAATGCTGCTATTTTAAGTGATGCCTGGGCAGCAGAAGCAGACGCCCAGGCCAGGGGACTTGAGTCAGAGTACTGAAAACTGCAACTGCAGCGGGAGTTGGGGAGAGGCAGGCTGGAGGAGGAGCTCTGTGTTTGGTGTGCACAGCTGCACGGGCTTTTTTTCCTCACATGGCTGGCTGGCTGGCTGGCTGTTGAGAGTCAGGCGCCATTAACTGGAGCTGTGTGTCCTGTTGTGCACCTCTCTTTCCTGGTGGGATGGGTGAGTACATTTATGGGCTTTGGAAGGAGGGGGTGTGGGATGGCATAGGGTTGGGATTGGGACATTAATTCGCATAGAATTAATTCATTGAATTATAAGTTACAACATGAAACAAATATTTTGTAAATTGTTTGTTGTCTCAGAAGGAAGGAACAAGGAACTTGCACGCTTCTTGGAAGGGTGGGGGTTGATGGTCACTGATCCCAAATCTGCCTGGCTGATTCCTAGGTGGAGATGGGCTGGGGGGCAGCTTAAAATAAGTGATCGCCTTTGCTATGAGCATTGAGCACATTCTCCCAAGATGAAAAAAAACACGGAACGTGCTTCCTCCGCATTTTTCAAAACTGTCTGAATAGATTACTTTGCAATGACTTTGGTTATTTGGTTATTTTAAATATGTGTTTGGATTTTTTCTAATTTATTTTTTTAATGTTTGGGGGTATTGGTGGTTTGGGGTATTTTAAAATATTGGATTTTAAAAAAAAATTGTTTGCATTGACTGAATATATTTTTCTTTTAGATTTTAAAATAATTTGTGTTTTCACTTAGTGATTGGATATTTTGATTTGATATGACTGGATGCAGCAGGAGAAAAATGAAGTAGTGTGAAGTTGAACACTGCAAAAATATTAGTTTTTCATGTGATCTTATACTGTTTTTATAGTGTTGCCTTACTTGTGACAGCCCCTTTGAATTTTGTCCCTCTTTCCCTGTGTTTTGATCCTTGAGAAAGTTGAACTTTGAATATTTAAATTGTTTTGTTGGGAAATCACAGACAAACTCTAGAGGTTTTTCCAAAGATTAGTTGGTTTGTTAATGGAACTTGAGTTTTGTGTGTGTTTACTCTCTCTTTGTGTGAAGCAGGTACAGTGATACAGTTTCACTCTAACGGCCCTGGCTTTTTATTGTTCCCTGAAGGAAACCCTTTTAAGAAAAGGGGTCAAAAGATTATGCATGGTTCCTAGCATTTGTGTTAGATACAAGCATGTTTGAGCAAAGATAGGAAGGTTTGAAAGTCCTGATGGTCAGGTAGGAATTTCCTTACTTATGTCCATTTAGTGGGGATTGTTATGTCCATAATTGGTGGTCCCATCTGCATGGAATGTTAAAATTATTTTTACTGTAGAAATGTGTTGTGTGGATTCTTTAGAGAAAAATGTATGGGTTTGGCATTTTTTATTTTGCCATTTTGGAGGTTTACTGGCCTTGTAATCAAATGAAGTAAAAATTTGGTAACCCTGACTCTTTGTTTATCTGCATTACTATTAACACATTGACTACCATGTATAATTTTCAAAAATTAAGCGGTGGGGTGGCTGTCAATTTTTGTTGGTTTTCTATTACAAAAATGTACATGGGAAATTAAGTGGAGGCTTTCCCCCCCCTTTACTCTGATTTTATCAATCACATAGACTATATATATATCACATATAGAGAGGTTATTGAGCAGGTAGTGGTCCGTCAGCTTCAGGGGCATCTGTTTCCTTGATTCCTCGCAGTCTGGCTTTCATCTGGGTTATGGCACTGAGACTGCACTTGTGGCCTTGACTGACGACATCTCCCATGAGTTGGACTCGGGCCGTTCGACCCTGTTGATCCCATTAGACCTCTCAGGTGCTTTTGATACCGTTGACCATGAGTTGTTGGTGACTCAGCTGCAGGACCGAGCCGGAGTGGGCGGTACCGTTCCATACCGTTCCATGAATGGTTCCATTCTTTCCTGGCCAGAAGAACTCAACATGTGATGCTGGGTGATTGTTCATCTTCTTCCCGGGACCTCACGTATGGAGTTCTGCAAGGTGCTATTTATCCCCTCTCCTGTTCAATGTGTACATGCAGCCTTTGGGAGAGGGCCCAGCATACGGTCTCATCAATATGCTGATGACACCCAATTGTACCTCTCTTTTTCAGTTGACTCAGGCCCGACAGTCTCAGTGCTTACTCTGTGTTTGTCAGCTGTGGGGGACTGGATGAGGACAAGCCACCTAAAGTAGAATCCTGACAAGACAGAGGTGATGCTTGTGGGGAGTGGCGGGAGAGTGGGGGCCCCCATCATAGATGGGGTCTGCCCTCCGCTGGTACCCCAGGTCTGTAGTCTGGGGGTGCTCCTGGACACACAGATCCAGCTGAATGTCCAGGTGGCGGCTGTGGTGAAGGGCGCATTTTGCCAATTACATCTGGTGCAATGGCTTAAGCCGTATGTCTCAGATGCGGACCTGGCTACTATCATCCATGCTTTTATCACCTCAAGATTAGATTACTGCAAAGCGCTCTATGTAGGGCTACCCCTGGTGATGGTTCAGAAACTGCAGCTGGTGCAGAATGCGGCAGCCCAGCTCCTTAAGGGGACGGGTCATCACAAGCACATTACACCAGTGCTCCATTCTCTGCACTGGCTGCCTATAGTTTTCCTGGTCCAATTCAAAGTGTTGGTATTGACCTTTAAAGCCCTAAATGGCCTGGGCCCCACCTATCTGCAGGATCACCTCACTCCCTGGGTTCTGGATCAACCCCTGCAGTCAGCCAGGGTCATCCTCCTTGAGGTCCCCTGGGTTTCCTGGGCCACAATGATGAGGAGGACATTCTCAGTGGCTGCACCACAGCTGTGGAACTCCCACCCAGTGGAGGTCCACCTGTCCCTGGACCTCCCCTCTTTCCAATGACATTGTAAGACCTTGTGGTTCCCATAGGCCTTTGGTGAGGGAGACTGGCGAGGGTGGGGGGTTGACTGGGTCTGGGGGGAATACTTTTGGTTTTTGTTTTTAGCTTTACTATTGATTGTTTTAAATGTTTTTAAGCTGTATTTTTAAATGTTGCAAGCCGCCACAAGCTGCGAAGGCAGGAGGGGGCAGCATAAAAATCTAATAAAATTAAATAAGTAAGTAAAAACAATGAATATTCAAACCTAATAATTGCGATTTGTTTCTTTTGAATATTGCAACAGAATCAAGATAAGAAAAGATGGAGGACAGTGAACCATTACAGAAGAGACTATGTGACAACAATTACAGTCTGTGCATAATCTGTCAAGCACAATCCAAGGATGCAACAACTGCAAATCCTCAGTCATCCTCTTTGGAAAAGCTGTTAAGTTTTGCCAAGGACAGGTCCAAATTTGGAGACATGGAGTACACAGACCTGGCAAAAGAACTTCAAAGCCTTTCATCTATCTGCTAGCAAGGCTTTCTATCAGGTCATGCTATTCCAACCTTGTTCATCCAACAATGCTTGAAAGAGCTAGGGAACAATATGAAAAATTTTATATCCCCCCAAAAGGTAGGAACAGCTTTTTTGAAGAGGCATGGAAGACCATCGTCCATTGATGTACCACATTCATCCACAACAGCACCCGTTGAAAGATGTTTGCACTCTTCTCTTGTGCCATACAACAATGATTTATGTATATTTTGTCAAGAAACCAAACCAGAACTTCTCCATGAACATGTTTGAACATTTAACATGGGGGGAAAAAATAAAAGTGACTATTGACACAACAAATAATAAAATACTTAAAGTCCGACTGGGGAGGTTGTTGAATGAGACTGATGATGCTGTAGCATATGACAAGAAGTATCATCTTTGGCATTTTGCAGTCTTCTCACCCTCTCTTTGCACCTTGACCCAACAAGAAAGGACACATGAAGATTCATCACCAAGCCATATTGGAAGAGTGCTTGCAGATATAGAGTTGCTGAACCTTGTTCAAACTTCCATACAGAATTCTACATCAACAATAGTAGACATGAATGATATAAACAATATTTATCACAGTCTTCTAGAATAGCAAGGAATTACCACTGAGGGATCAGGACACTTCAAGCATTATCTAAAGAACATCATTGCTGAAAACATCTCAGATGTTGAATTTGTGAAATCCAAACACAAAAATGAGCCAGAAAAGATTTGTTCTACTAAAGCAAAGTAGGAATTGCTGCAGAGCAATTGCTACAGAGACCAAAGATGAGGCATCTGATGTTAAAATTCTTCTACAGGCAGCATCCATTCTCAGGCAAGAAGTTTCAAAATCTATCAAATGCTCTTTCAAGGGATCCTTTCCAGACTTTCATCCCTCCCCCCCCCTTCATTCCTGTGATGGTTGATCGTCGGACCAAAGGCAACAGTTGAAAAACAGAAAACAGGCTACCCCACAAACAATGATGTAAACAACATGACACAGCATATTATAAAGGCTTCTAAGTCAGACTGCCAAATGAAATACATGGCAAAATCTGAGAGGGGTCGGACCAGAAGAGAAACCTCCTTTTCTCTAGGACTTTCCTTGTTGCTTCACCAACGTACAAGGATGGAAAACCTGGTCCAAACAATTTTAGGAATTAATCTTAGTGAAACGTATTCACAAATTCTACAACTGGAGACACAAATTGCACAAGCTGTGATCAAAATTTATTTATTTATTTATTTATTTATTTATTAAAGAAAGAAAGAAAGAAAGAAAGAAAGAAAGAAAGAAGCTGACAAGGCATCTGCATACCTTCTTTTGTTGTGAGGAATCAGTCAGTGCACTTTGCTATTGACAATGTCAATTTTCTAGAGGACACACCTGCAGGAAAAGACACTCTGCATGGAACAGCCATGGTAATGTACCAACATATGGTACCTGCAACAAGTAGCATGGTGTCAACCCTCACTCTTGATTTGCACAGTAAACACACATCTATGAGAGAACCACTGTGAGCAGACCTACTACAGTGCCCCAACATTTCCTTCCATGCAACATCCTAACTCCAAACTAGGACAAAACAAAGATGTATCACATTATCACAAGCTGAATGACCTAACATGGATACTTGTAGACCATGATCAGTTTCAGTTCCCTGTTACGGGGAATGCAACAGCAAAGGTTAGCACTGAAGGCTCGCATGTGACAGACTACATGAATGACTTCTCTGAAGGTGGGTTGAATCCTGAAATGTCTGAAATCACTGATGCTCCAGTTGACAACAATATTACCCCAGTTGAGGATATTGAGAAAAATGCCTAGCATCATCGAAAACTATTCACATGGGCTGCATACAACTTCTTGATAAGTATTACTAAACCAAAAACCAATGTTGATGTTGTAGCCCCTATCATAATGGGCATTTTTAGACACATGTTAAAGTTCCAGATGTTTCAATCTTCTGGTTTTACAAGTCCACAAGTAAGTTCCAGATTCATTTTTCACACAGACACTGCCCTGAGGCAGTTCCTGGATGCATTCTTCACACAAACACTGCCCTGAGGCAGCCTAAAGTATCCACAGCTGTAAATGTAACAGGCTGCAATGGAAACCAAGTGACCATAGCTGCCTGGAGAACCTTTTACACAAAAAAAGTTCTGGGAGAAGTTTCACTCAGAAGTTCAAAGATCCAGATATTTCAGATCTGGATGAGTGATTTAGACACAAAGAAAGTTCTGGATGTTACAGCAAACATGCAGGAGAAATGTGTATCTAAAAACACCCAGTATGTTCACCAAAACAGTGGCCTGGTCTGTACTGCACTGCACTGCAGAGAGGCTGAGCACAGCACATCAGTGTGTGTCACTGTAGCTGGTAGGGATGGGTGAACATGGTTCGGAGTTCGGCCCAAATTTGGCCTGTTCAGACAACTGAACCTGAACCCAAATCCGTACATGAACTGACCGAACCGAACTCAATTCTGAACGTCGAAATGACCGAAAAGTTCAGTCAGTTCAGATCGCGTTTGGGTGAGTTCGGGGGCAAAAAAAGGGTCACTGGAAGGTCAAACGTGACAGGGAGGGTAGTCAGCTCAGGAGCAGACTTCCAAGCACCAGGGGTGGAGAGGCTTGCAAGAAACAAAACTATCTGCCTCCCCCCTTCCCAACACCTTCTGAGCTAGTCACTGTACCTGAACAGCAGGCATTTCAGAAGGCTCCCTCTCCCAGCATTTCCCAGTTCTCCAATCCATTGCAATCCTCCTCCCATTTCACCCATCCAACCCTTCTACCTCCATAGTCTCATTCATTTATTTAGCTTAGCTTAGATAGATTTAGTGGTTATTTTTTTGTTTTCACCCCTCCCTGTGTTCCCTGTGTTCAATCTTCCTTCCTTCCTCCCTCCCCCCTCCATTGAATCCTTTCCCTCTCCCATATATTCCATCCCAGATTCCCTTCCCTTCCCCTGTTTTTTCATTTAGAGTAGGATTATTAGATTGCTTTAAGTTTCATTTCAGTTTTGTAC